>JAPYZA010006131.1:0-25343 GCA_030522685.1 Eupelmus azureus | reverse complement strand
CAGCAGCAGCACTAGCGCACAGTCTCAGCCTCCTCCTTCTGTATCCTTTGACGGCTGCTGCCGCCGCCTCCTCGATTCGTCAGCGTCGTCTGCTCGACGATGATTCTTTACTCGCGATCGCAGCAGCTCTTGACAGCCGACGAGATTCACACTGCCTTCTCTTCTATAAAACAGTAGCACAGAGAGCAGCAATAGTAGCCGTAGTAGTACTAGTAGTAGTAGTAGTAGCTAACCACCGCGACGTGTGGAGCCCGCGCGCACGAGACATAGAGCTAGCGGATGTAGATAGAAAAACGCACAGACCGACTGACACAGGGGGCTGCTGCACACTTTACGAGGAGCGCTGATATTCCTCGAAACAGCAGGTCAGCAGCACAGCAGCAGGATCGTCACAGCGCGCTGCTGGCTATGTAAGAGAGCCAAACTGTCTGTGTGTGGTGTGTGTTGTGTGTGCTGCTGGGAGAGAGAGAGAATTGCGAGCGCGAGAGAGCGGGAGGAGCTCCGCAGACTCCTGGAGGCGCTCCCACGGCGGACTGAGCAGCGGCGGAGGCGCTGGCACAAGCAGCGGCTGCGGCGGCAGCAGCGTCGCCTCGCTCGCTCGCTCGCTCGCGCGGGGGATGAAGCCAGAGAGGGATGGAGAAAGCCTAGCGCTAGAACTGGGATATATACGTGCACGCTTGCGCGCAAAGCTACCCCTCTCGCTCTCGCTCTCGCTCTAGCTCGCTCCTCAGCTTATACACTCTGTGTAGCTGTGTATAATACGCACTGACGCGCGCTCTCGCTGCGCCTGCGAGCTTTCATATATACACACGCAAGCGCGGCCCTGCTGGGAGGGGGGCGAAGGTGAAGGATGAGAGCGCCTCGCCCCTTTCGCTCGCTATATATGCCTGTGTGTGTGTGTGTTGGCGCGCTCTCGAGGAGAGTGGCTTCGCGCGAACGAAATTTTTCAGATGCTGAGGGACTCGCCGCGCGCTACTGCACTTTCGCCCGCGAGCGGATAGCGATGCTCGCGCGAGCGGATAATACAAGGCTCGTGAGAGCTGTCGTCTTGGGCTAGCTCTCTCTCTCTCTCTCTCTCGCTCTCTCGGTCGAGTGTAGCCATGGATACTGCAGATTGGGCGGCTGCAAGCTCTACTCTGGCCGCCGAAAATGTCAATATCCTCGCCCTCCCCCTCCGCGAGCGCTCGCTCTCCCTCTCTCTCCCTCGCGCGTTTCTGTTATACCGGCTCTTTCTCGCGAGCGCGCAGCTGTCTTTTGCACTGCTGGTGCTTCCATTTCCCCGACTGTAAACCTCCTACCCCTCCCCCTCTCGCTCTTTCTCTTTCTGTGTTTCCAATGTTTTTCCGAGCGCAAAGCCTCTGCCCTCTCCTTCTCTCTCTCTCTCTCTCTCTAGGTCTCTGTGCTATGCGCGCTCTGCTTTTTCCCACTCTCGATCTCTCCGCCTGGCATACACAGAGTAGAGAGCCGAGGGAGAGAGCCAGCACGTGCCTGTACATGCAGTTAGCGGCCTAGGTGTGTTTTTGCTCGTTGGCCGCAGAGCAGCAGCGTCGGCGCCCAGCGCCAGCTTTCTCTCTCCCTCACCCTCGCTCTGCGTATATATGCGTGCTCGAATGTGTTTACGAGCGCGTCGTTATTCCGGCGCAACGAGGGGGCTGCTCTCGCTGCAGGAGAGTATTATTAGGCGCGTATGCGCGTCAACGAGGCCGGCGCGCCGCTAACGTAAACACGTAGAGCGGGGCTTGACGAAGTACGATAAGGGCTCTCTCTCTCTCTCTCTCTCCGCTCTCTATCGGTAGCTCGATTCACCCTTCGCATTCCCTTCTCCCACCCTCGATTTTCCCAAATTCGGCGGCTGCATAGCTCTCTGCACTGGTCTATGTGTGCTCAGCCACACCGGCCGAATAAACTATTTAGAAAGAGCGCGTGCGGCCAAGAGAGAGAGAGAGGGATAAACAAAGCGGGAAGGGGGGCTGGCAAAAAGGGAGATAAGTAGAGTAGAAACGAGCTTGCAGTCCCTGTCTCGCTCCCACCCTCTGGATTCCTCCCGCACTGTGGCTCAGCAGTAGCGCCACCGCCTCGCTTGCAGCTGACGAGCATCGCGCAATTCTCCTTCTTTTTTTTTCTCCTATCCGTTCTCTCACGCGTCCACGAGGGAGAAGGACAGGTGTATGCTCCGGCCACGAGAGGGAGAAGGAGCGAGCTGCGCGCGCACGAGCCAGCGGATCCGTAACCATGGCGATCGACGATCGATAGCGAGCCTGCGCAGTGGTGAAGCGACGAGGGAGAGAAACGCGCGAAAAGGGAGGAAGGGAGGGGGAAGGGAGGCTTCGCTGGAATTAAGAAGGCCGCCGGTGTTTGTGGAGGCTGATAGGAGCGGCGCAGAGCAGTTTGCCACCGGATAAAGAGGAGCGAATAGCGCGACCTACTGCTGGCCGCAAGTGAAAAAAGCCATGCATGGTCAGACCCCCCCGAAGGCTCGGGCTCTGATCTGCTAGCCACAGTGAGCTAGAGCGAGAGAGCCGCAGCCGCGCCCGCTTTACTCTCTCCCTCTCTCTTTCTGCATAAAATTGCAGCTAGCCTGGCGCTGACCTCTGCAGGGCAAGGACCGAACTAAGCTGG
The DNA here is from genome assembly GCA_030522685.1 of Eupelmus azureus. NCBI lineage: Eukaryota > Metazoa > Arthropoda > Insecta > Hymenoptera > Eupelmidae > Eupelmus > Eupelmus azureus. The sequence continues at coordinate 22,724 of JAPYZA010006131.1, read as the reverse complement.
GAGGGGCGCTGCGCCGCGCCCTTGCAACCCTTTTGCAAGGAGGCGCGCCTTTTTCTCGCTCCCCCGCAGAGCTCGATCAGCCGGCTGTGTATCCTGACTGTGCTGCAGTTTGTGAGCCGAGCCGCACGCTACTTATTTATTTTGCTGCACGCGAACGCAATTTCGAAGCTTGCAGCCATGCCGGCCGAGTAGCCTTACGATGTCTTACTCTGCTTCAGCTTGCTTTATGTTTTCTCGCTGCTTTTTTAGGTAGCTGGGCGCGATGGTGATCTTGTTGCGGATTGATGGAGAGAATTTTGAGGACCGACTTTTTTTCGAGATTTATGCCTGTTTTTCGGGCAGACCGCTTCTCGATCCTGTCAATGGCGATGGAGAGTTGCTTGGCTTGGGATATGCACTCCTTTTTATACTTTGCTTGAAAGACTTGCCAGACAAAGATTCATACTTTTTTAACATAAGGTTTTTGCAAATTATTCAACTTTCGAGACGAATGCCAAGTTCCGAAGATAGTACGAATATTTATAAATTTAGACAAGTTTATTTTTATGAGTATTATAGTGTAAAAATGATTATCTATAGTCATACCTAATGTAGCCCAATATTACTTGTCAATTTTTAAATTTATTTACAGAATTATAAAGTTCATAAACTGCACTTGAATTTATGTTTATCTGCACTCATGCATTATTCAATAATCTCCAAATCGACTTAAGATTCCTCCCTCTAGTTCTGTTTGTATCCCAAAGGGCTGAATGATTTGATTTAAATATTAATTTTACCAGAATTTACATACTTACAAAATTATCTTTCATTAAACTTAATAAATAAATTAACAACGAGCCTTGTTTGAAAGGCCGATTGAAAAACGTGTAAAATTCAAACTCTATTATAACTTCTGAAATAAGTAGGTCAAGCTGTACTGCACCGCTAGAACAACGGTGCAGCAAGTCAAATTCTGTAAATTTAAGATTATTGTGTAACACTATTGTAAAGCAGACAGCAAAAATATTGTGGAATTTATTGAATAATGGGTAGACGAAAGCTGAAACATCATTTACCGAAATCACATTTATCACTTTTATTATTTCTTTGTTTTCTTAAAATTAATTCGATAAAGCAATTAAGAAGAAAATTAATTTAGACTTATAGATTTGTCTTACTTATAACTCGCATTATTTCAGAGCCATATGCATTCCTGTAAAACATCTGTACTACTTCATTAAATGTAAGTTTCCACAAGACCCTTTCCTTGAATTTTCTCAGAAAAGTAAAGAGGCTTTCTCGATAAATAATAATCCCCCCGCTAACAATCTAAGCACACACAACAAGTCAGATTCACGTCTGATCGCATCGGATACTCAATCGAAATTCCCAGAAAGTAGCGTTAACGAGCTTTCTCATCGAGATAAAATTATTGAATGCAGCCCCCGCAGGATAAAAATGTATTTTCCAGAAAGCAAGCAGCAATTATAATCCCCATCAATCCCAGCCATACACCGAGCAGCACAATAAATTTCCCGGCCGCTGCACCTTCGCAGCTCCAGCTCAGCCGCAGCAAAGAAACTTCACTCTCAGCCCCACCCCCGCAAGCTCTCTGTTTATCCCCGCAACTCCATTCCCAGCCATTACCTTAATTCGCCTTTCCTTTCCGAAAAAGCTCGCCGGTCTTTCATCCAGCAAAACAATCGAACACTCTCTCACACGCGCGAGGCAGACATTGAAATCAACGGCTGCGGTTCCATACTAATTCTCGAGCGATCGAGCTTGTTAAATAATGGAGCCGAAAGCTCCGGCGCTTAAGAGGTCGAATTACGTCGGAGAGGGGCGGCTTTCAGAGCTTGCGCGCTCGCGCGCCAGGCTGATGTTTAAGAATTGATGAAGAGAGAAAGAGCGAGAGGCCCCGAAAATTTCTGCCCGCCGTCGCGTGATGCCTTATTTATCGCGCCGCGCTCTCCCCCCTCGCCGACGGCGTATATAGCCTAGCGCCGCCGAGTGGCCGGGAGAGCTTATATGTGCTTGCGGGCGAGGATACGCGTGCGAGCGCGCTGAGCTGGCTTTTTTCGCGCTGCAAGGAGAGAGGATGGATCGTGACAAGTTTCGCTTGGCTTTGGAGATGGAATAGCAGCCGGGGATTTTATGTTTTAAGAGAGGAAATTGCTGCTACGAGAGCTTGCGATGCTTTTTTGCAGCTCGCGTTCTGTGTGTTTTTTTCGAGAGGATAAGAGGATGGTTTTGCTGTGGTTGAAGAGGCGAATGTGTTTATGAGAGGAAAGGAGCTTGACGAGTCACTTTACACGCCTCGGCTTGACTGTAAAGCTACTGAAAAAAACAAATCATTTTCTACGATTTGATAAAATTCTTATATATGAAAAGCTCGTTCTACACATTTATTCAATCGTCGCATGTCATTCCGTTAAAGTAGAAAATGATATTTTTCTTACGAAACGTTCTTCAGAACAGCCCCGATAACACTTAATGAGAGCTGCCAGCGCTTATAAGTACAACTGGCAGAGAAAAAGTAATTGAATCGTTTGAAAAAGCAAATAATGTACCTGTAAGTAGGATGTTCGAAATTTATCGATAGCCAGCTCGAGCCGGCAGTAGGAGAGTAATAACCGGCCCTCACGGCCGGATAATAATAGCGTAACGTAGCTCCGCTCCTCTATATTGTCTTTTCGCTGGGCTCTCTTCCCATTTTATTCGATTCTTCGCTCTCGGCGATTTCTCGCAGCCCGCGCGCTGTGATTTCCAAGTGGATATGAAATTCAAATGTGGCGACGCGTCCTCGTCGCTCTCTGAAGAGGGACCACTTTGTCATGCGAGCGAGCTCTGAAATTAATCCTTTATATAGATCGAAAATGGAAATACGCCCGGAAAAGAGAGCCGGAGCTGAAATTTGATTTTTATTATTACTCGGGCTTATTCATGTCGGCCTTATGGAGCTCAGCCGATACCGACTTCCCTTTTCATCTGTGCGACTTGGCGATCTTTTTTTAATGTAGAGTGCTAGAGATGGCTGTAATGGGGGGAGGGATAAGTGGATTCATCTTGCGCTTTGTCAAGTGAAGTTTATTGTTTCAAAACTTGAGATACGTCTTCTTTTGATATGTGATTGACAAAGTTATGTTTGACTCAAGTTTTTGCTCTATGTACTTTGGCTATCATTTAGACACCAACGTGAAACTCTGATACAAGATTTGGGACAAGTCAAATTTCTATACGAGAAAATTTTGTTTTCAACTTTTTAATCTACAAATGCAATAGTTAATATCTTTTTTGTTACAGTTAGTGCTTATTTTATTAGTCCATTTTTATTCCATTAACTCTTTATTCATAAAAACAATAATTTACGATTTCTGAATTAAATAAATGAAAATTTGCTAAATTTAATCTTATCATAGTTAAGGTACACAAAGTTCGTAAAGTTCCTTTTACTAACAGCATCAGTCACTCTGTATAGTCAACTTCACCTTACATAATCCGTGTTCCCTTTATTCAAAATAAAGAGGGCTCGAATACACGAGAAGCGCCAGGGAACACTGCATGTTCATGCGTATAGCTATAACGTAAATTTATGCAATATAGAGTGGCGACTAATACAAGACCGACAAAACATCGTAAACAGTAAATTCCTAGCATAGCCAAGAGTTTAGTTGTAACGCACAGTTTACAGTTACTGAGATACGGCTGAAAAATTCATTAAAAGTTTCACTTTTATTCAACATTTACTTACACGCTTTAAATTTTTCAATTGCATACAATTAGGTACTATAAACTTTGTTTTATAATGGTTTAATATATTGTTAAAAATCTTTGGATTATAAAATGGTAATAGAATATTCACTGTTTTATATAGGATACATAATCAAATATAGTTAAAATAATTCTGTTAATTATCAATAATAAGAAACGATTGAATTAATCATCACGAACAAGAAATAGATTATCCTGTACACATTAAATTTTCAGCTATTATTGCTGCATGATGTAAACCGCTTACTCAACCCCTTCTTATTAAATCCCTTTAACGACAATCAAGTAATTTTCTCTAATTTACAATAATATTCTCATTCATTTTTAATTATTACTTTAAAATTAACAACTGAATAAAAAAGCAGAATAAAATTTATAATATTATTTACTTCGGCATAAAAAATTATAAGCCCAATTATTGTTATTCTGCTAATTCCAAATAACTATTTATCTATTTATTTAAAAAGTCAAACAGCCATTAGCACTTTCGAAAAAAAAATAAAAATATAGCAAAGATAAAAACAGTAATTAACGATTATTGATCGTAAAATCGTAAAACAATTGTAGGAATAAACCGTTGATTAATCAGCGAAATTTCGAGCTGAATGACGCGTCGGTAACTACTTGCAGCCCCGACGTTTGCCGAAGCTTTCGGCGCGGATACTGTAAGCGAGGGCGTTGATTCAATTCCCAAGATCTTAACTGATGAAGGAGAGAGGGTGGAAAGTTTTGCTTTCCCCAAAACCTGCAAAGTAGTGCCTCCCCTTAATGCGATTACGAAATTGACTCTAAGTTCGTAACATTAATAATCATCAGCGAAATGGAGAAACGAGCTACTCATCTTTATGGGCGGAACTTATTATTGCGCAGTATAATAGAAAACCAAAATGATATTAAGAGCCGCACGGGCTGTGAGTGAATTATCCCGCGATTATCTCTAAAAATTCTATTCGATTCTTTTATTTTCGCTGGGGATATGCCATTTTTATATGAGAATCGTTTTATCTGTACTTTGCCATTCGATTGCTGTTTATTACTTTAATTGCATATTTTTGAATAAATAAAATTAAAAAAGTGAATTTTTTCAATACTTACCTTCGATGAAAAAGCAGGAAAATACAGTAAATTTTTTTCAAAGTGCGAAAATAACAATGCCTCGTTAGGATATAAACTAAAGCTAGCCTAAAAAAAAATAAATATAATATAGAAATCAAAACCATAATATTGACAAATAATTGTAATTACCTACTCTTTTTATTCAAGAGTGAGTATTTATAAATAAAAATTTATGGACACTTTCCACATCTAACAATGTCAGTAACGGCGTCTGTGACTTTATTAATTATTACCGCAGCCTGCTCGATCAGATTAATTTCTTTGGCATTTATTTTTGGCAGTCCAAAGTTGTTTTGCACCCCGTCAGGACCAAATTTCAATTCACTTGTCATATATTTGCAGGATGGAAAAATGTCCGATCTAACGTAGGCACTTGCGACTGAATTATTCTGTCCTTTCATACCATTGATCAAAGTCGATATAAATTTTGCAACTGCCAGTCCACTTGATAAACTAGGACCTTTGATTTCACTTTCATGCAGACATTTCTCGGCGTTTCTGAATTCTTCCAAAATCATACATTGATCGTTCTGTGCATAAAAAACAATGTACGATATAATAAAGATGAATTAAAATTAAGCGAATAAAATTAAATTGCAATTTTTCCAAACCATAGTAAAAGTATTAAACGGTCGTGTTCTAGAAAGCAGTGGTACAACCGTTGCTGAATCTACACCACCAGCAATAGGAATTGTTACAAACGAAGGATTCAAGTCTAAAAGAGCTCCAGTCAAAGCGGAAATTCGCATGGATTCCAGGGCTGCAGATCCAATAATTCTGTTCGGATTCCAAATACCGGTTACTTTGAAAATTTCTGATACTAAGGGTAACGTTGCTGTTACAGGATGAGCGAATACAGCAACCAGAGCTTTTGGACACGCATTAATTATACATTCGCTGACGTTTTTCACGTAATTGCAGCTTGATTTAAATTGTGCAAATGGTTCTTTGTCTCCCATGGTGAAATTCGTTTCGTCCATCAATGCGACAATATCGACCTAAAATTGTTATTCTGTAACTTTACTGTACTTTATATATGTATGCGTAGAGAACTAAAAGTATTGAAGAACTTACTTTACGAAGGCCTTCAACAATAGATTTTTTCTTGTAATGCTTAACTATAGAGAACGTATCAATTTGCGTTAGATCACAAACAGAAGCAATAAGCGAATTATCCATATCAATGGCATGAATCTCTTTTATTGATGGATTTTGCTTTAGAAAAAGCAAAGCGTAAGCAGCACTAGAACCACCACCGACTACAGCCACGGTTACAGAATTTTTCATTTTAGGATTTTTTTCGTCACATGAAACTCCACCTGGTATATCTTTTAAATTTGGATCAACGTCGCAAGGTTTTTTTTCTTTTACAATTACAGGCCTGCAAAGATTCTTTGCACTTTCCGGCTTTTTTTCATCATTCTTAACTGTATTCGTATGAAATTTCACATAAGGTAGAGATTTATTTGAATATAAAGAAGAGCTAAATTTTTCTAGTGGCAACAATTTTTTTAATATCGTCATTTTTATTACATTAATTAAACAAACTAAACAATTTTAAAGGTTATTGTAACTTTAATACATGTATATGCCGTAGTATATTTATACTCTGAATTTGCATTATTATTATTATTAAAAGTTGAGGGCACGCCTCTTACGATTATTCAAATGTTTTTTACTGTACGATCAAGTCTAAATTAACCAAGAAATTTTTTGTTCAGAGATAATAAAACAAAATTATGTTTAAACAAATATTAAAACAGCTAACGGTAAGCTAATGGAAAATCTCTATCGATATAATTTTTTAGTAACAAAGTTCAGTACCTTTCCAATAAATTTTAATCCACAAATCAACTACGCAAGTAAGGAGTTAAGAACATTCAACTTATAGATAAATAAAGTTATTCCAAGAAAAATAGCGCTGAAATACTTCTAGAAGTCTGTACTTCTGATAATTTCGAATTTTCCCGCTCTCGATCGATCAGCTGATATACAATACAGACATCATGTGCACGAGCGGCGATATAGCTCAGTTTGTTTTGAAACATTCAAAAGATTTTCTTATTAATATTTGACTACCCGCTTGTATACTTACATCGTAAAGAATAAAGAATTAAAAGGAACATTAGTTTGATTGCAATGTAAATGTTGCAAAAAGCCGTTAAATATAATAATTACTTAAGATCGTACTATATGATCTTTCGCTCAGCCGGTTTACTCTGTAAGTATTACGAAAAGAACCCTCAATAATTGCGTCTTTTATTAATATATATACACATTATATGTTAATTTAAAAAACTATAAATAATCGCTTTCATGAAGTTACGATTGTACGTCTTGAGACTATAAACTGGCATTAATACCTCTGGGAAGAACCAAGAATACTAATAACCTTGAACATAACTTAATTGTTAAGTAAAATGATAAAAATAGTGGCAATTTTAAGTCCAAAGTCTGCGATTCAATTCAGGCAGTTTCGATATCTTTCACAACTTGCTGTAAGACAAAGTGAGCACGAAGATGAGAAAACACAAGCATGGCAAATACATTCTTATGGGGGTCTAGATGAATTAAAGTTAACAAAAGCAAAGATTCCATTGATATCAGACCCTTCAGATGTTTTGGTCAAGGTTGAAGCTGCTAGCGTCAACCCGCTTGATGTTCGCATGATAAGTAAGTAAATTTTATGTAATATAATTCTTTGTTAATTCATGTATTTTTTATGTCCACTTGTTTTTTTTAGATGGTTATGGCTCGACAGTGTTAAATTTGTTGCGACAAATAAAAAGTAATCAAAGTAGACCGTTTAGCGACATTGAATTTCCATTGACCTTGGGTAGAGACTTTGCTGGAGTAGTTGTTGCCAAAGGGCATGGAGTTAGTAAATTAAATGTTGGAGATAAAGTATGGGGTGTTGTACCACTAGAGCAACAGGGATGTCATGCTCATCATGTTATGGTTAACAGTTGTTTGGTAATACCAAATTTATATCAATATTTTTCTTGTTAAAATTAAGTTAATTATTTCTAACATGATATTCTAACAATTCAATATTTATAAAACTACATATGTTGGATTTTTGTAGGTAAATCCACGTCCTAAAAACTTATCTTACATCGAAGCTGCTAGCATGTTATATGCAGGATTAACAGCTTGGTCAGCTTTATGGTATACTGGTGGATTGGCTTACAAAACAGCATTTCCAACACAAGTGAATAAAAGAGTTTTAGTTCTTGGAGGTTCAGGGGGTGTAGGCACTTTAGCAATACAGTTGTTGAAAGCATGGAGGATGCAAGCAAGTTACCTATTAAAAATTTTTTTACTACAATTTTTATTTGAACGATAGTATATAATTATTAATAATTTTAGGTAGTAGCAACATGTAGCAGTGATGTAACATGTGAATTATTACAAAATCTAGGTGCTGATGCAGTTATTGACTATAAGCAAAACGATGCTGACTCAAAAGTAATTGCAGAGGGGCCGTAAGTTTTTAATTGACTTGAATGAGAACTTGTACTATTTACAATTCATTATCATTTTTTATTTTTCAGTTATCATATAATACTAGATTGCTGTAATCTAGGACCTGATCATATAAAATTAAAAGGCTACCCACATTGTAATTATATAACGTTAGATCCACCATTAGTAAAAAATATAGATGAACATGGATTACTTTTAGGGGTAGCAAAAAATTTTGGTGAATTAGTAAAACATAATATCCCCACAAGTGAAAAAATAAGTCTAGTAAAATGGGGCTTTTTTGCTCCTTCTCCAACTGGACTAAATATGATTCAGGAATTTGTTGAATAATATCAAATTTTCAGATAAAGCCTGTGATTCAAGAAGTGTTTCCTTTTGCAGAATTACCAAAAGCATATGAAAGAGTGAGAGAAGGTCACTTACGAGGAAAAATTGTTATAGATATGAGGTAAAAATTTAACATTATTGACTTTAGTTTTATCCTTAAATATCTATTTTAATTAATAAAATATTTTTAATTAGATATAGACTTTAAGTTGTCAGATTTGTACAAAGACTTTTGTTATTTACAATAAATATTTATTTTGTATCTTATTATCTAAATGCGCTCAGATGTAATTTATCTATGTTTATTGATAATGTGTTAATACCATATCCAACTTTATTCCTAATTTCTAACCAATTTGAGATAGCATTAAGTTCAGCCTTTCTAGCACCTTCTTGCAAAACTTCTTGTAAATATAGCGGTTCGCTTAAATATTCTTCAATGTTTTTTCTAATAGGATTTAATTTGTCAATTATTATATCTGCTAATAATAATTTATACCTAAAAAATAAAGATGCCAAATTAATTACATTTTTTATGAAGAAGAAAAGTAGTTAAATTATAATTTTTCAAACTAAGCAACATTTACTTACTTTCCTGTGTTAAGTCCTTCAACTTCTTTGCAAATCTCTTCTGGAGTTTTACCAGTAATTACGGAATGAATGTGTACTAAATTAGCAACACCAGGTCGTTTTTCAGGATCATAGGTGACCTCTGATATAAAATCTGTTACAGCCTTTTTTATTTTATTAAGTAAAACATCAGGTTCGTCTGTTAAATCTATACGACTTTTGATATCAGGACTAGATTTAGACATTTTTTCTGTGGGATTTCTTAATGATTTGATTCGACTTGCATCCTCTAAAAGCATAAAGAACACGTTTTTTTAATGTTTTTTAATTACTGAAGTTACAAATAATTTTAAATACAAATACAATTTACAAGCATAAAGAAGACTTACTATTTATGATTGCTTCAGGCATAGGAAAAGTTTCACCATATGTAGAATTAAATTTTTGAGCTAAATGTTTTGATAAATTTATGTGTTGCAATTGATCTTCACCAACTGGTACATGAGTAGCTCTGGAAATATTAAAATTTTAAAACATAACTAATTTTATTAGTTAATAAAATATCAAATGAAAAGAGTAATTAAATAACATAATATTAGACCTGAAATTTCTTCTAAAAATTCTATTGTATTTTTACATGCAAATATTTTTTAAAGGTTTAGAAATTTTCATTTAGATATTTAATTTTCGTTATGAATTTTCTGTAATATTTTGATTTACAAATAAAAAATAAAATCTGTTTATAAACTAAAATTTATTAAGTATTTTTAAAAATGATACCTACTTGTATAACAAAATATCAGCTGTTTGTAAAACAGGATAAATAAATAATCCTAAAGGAATTTCTTTTAATTTTTCACTCTTTTCTTTAAACTGAGGTTGTTGACTTAATCTAGGCATTGTTACAAGACAAGCAAAAATCCAACTTAATTCTGCATGCATTGGTACTGAAGACTGTTGAAATAAAATACTTCTATTTGGATCTATTCCACATGCTAATAAGGTAGCAGTGAGCTTCATAATATTTTGTCTAAGTTCCAAAGGGTCCTGAAATATTAATATAAGACTTCTCTGTCATAATTAATTTGTTAAAAGTAATGTTTAAATTAAAATAGAGGTAGAAATTACATAAGGTAAAGTAATGGAATGCATATCGACAATACTCCAAATGACATTTTCTCCACTGTTTTGTAGTTCTATCCATTTTTGAATAGCACCAAAATAATTTCCTATATGCACTGAACCTGTAGGTTGAATTCCTGAAAATATCCTTCTAGGATAGGATACTTTTTCCTTCTAAATTTTTCAAAATATAGTTGCTCAGTAAATTATTTTAATTCCTACTTTATACGATAAAATAACTAATCGTTTTTTACCTTGCAGTATGTCCTTTTAACAACTTGAACTGAATTTCGATTAGAAAATACCTTTAATTGCTTCCAAAATATATGGTTCGGTAATACATGTTTTGTAAACATTATAAATTATTTTACTCCAAAGTTTTGAAAAGCTGTAGCATTGAACTATTTCAGCAGTGTGCGTGTATTTTCAGGTTAGGACGATCAGCTGACATATCTAGATGCGGCATTTAATTTTCGCGCGAATTTGAGTTATTTCGTCTGCTACGTATTATTATATCCGATTACAAAAATATATTAAATAACAAAATTTATCACGAAACTATTTTTCTTAAATACAATAATCAATATTTTTACTTTTAATTAAAGTTATAAATATAAATTAACTCTTTCAGAAATGCAATGACAAAAGGAAACCTGACTTTGTCAGTACCTCCAATGTTTACTTTTAGATTTAAACACTACATTAGACTTTAACGAATCTTTTGTCCTTCAAAAGGAGAAATTCTCATTTTCTTCGGTAAGAAACAGTGCTCGTTTACAAACCTTTATTCTCAAAGTAAGAAAGTAAGATTCGATGGTTTATAAGAAAAAATATTGATAATTTGAATCAATTATAGACGTATATAAGAAACTAAATCAATAATTGTTAAAAAAAATGCCAAATTTATCTATCAGTGAAGTTAATAATATTGACTCAGTGAATTCTATATCTACAATGAGTAAAGACAAAAGGGAATCAGAACTCAATCTGTAAGTACGAATATTTTTAAATAATAGCATTTTTTATTTAATAAAAATAATGCCAATTAAAATAATTCCATTAATTGAATACGAAAATTAATATAGTCAAAAACATATTCATCTACCAATGATTCGACTAATTATCACTGCTTCATTATTTTAACAGTGAGACGGTCGATTACAACGAGAATTGCATAACAAACAAGATCACCGAACAATTAAAAAATGTAAAATTCGAGCCAACAACCGGCCACAACGACTCGATAACAGCTCTCGTGCCGGAGATAAAAAAGCTGTGCCTGACGCAGGATGAAAAATCGTACGAGCCCGAGCAACTGGCTGGTTACATCAAAGCCGTGATCCCGCCGACCGGAACGGTCGTGATTCAAATGGCATCAGGAAGTAAAATTCTGGACGTCGGCACGGTCATTTTCGTTAAAAAAAACATCAATGTCGACGAGGTTGCGAAAGTCTATCAAGAAATTGGCTTTATTTCGGATGTATTCGGTTCCGTGAACGAGCCTATGTATTCAATGGAGTTAAAGCAAAAATCTTTGGGTGAATTGTTGATGATGGACTCGAAAGTGTTTTATTTGGATAATCACCCGAGCACTACGTATGTGAACATTAAGCATGACGCTAATGATCATTATACTGTGATATGAGTCAAAAATTTCTGTGATGTTAATGAAAAAATTTAGAAATTTTTTTGTCAAAAATTTCGCGAAATGTGTATCAAATTTGATTTTTCTTTATTTTACTTTTTGGATAATTACAAAAAGTCAGTCTTATTTCAGTAGACACACATTTATATTTATATTATACACGTATTTTCTTTTTAATTGTAAAAAGTTATATTATTTTCAAACTAGTATAGCTGCGTTTTCTAATTTGTTAGTAAAAGCGGTAATAATAAATTTAATTTCACAACATTAATGTTAAATTGCGCATTAGTGTATTAACTTGTAAAATATTACAAGTAATGTTATTGTTTTTTTATGTTTATTTTAAAAATGCTGTACTAAAAAGTGTATGAATATTAAAATAAATATATTTTTATGTTACAAGCATGACTTCATTTTCATACATACTTACAATACTTTGTTTAATTTCAAACCCAATTTTAATTGTTTAAATAGAAACTTATTAACATGTAAATTAAAAAAGAATTATTTATTTTATTTGTAAATAATCTTGAAATATATTTTATCAATGATTACATATTAAAAAAGAGTCTATTGTGGCTCAAAAAATAAATACGCGAACTATCTATTTATTAATTATTTCGCCATGAAAATTAATAAATAGATAATTCGTGACGATGAAACAGCCTCTTTAATTTTAATTATTTCTGTAATAAGAATAAATAGTAATCAGACCAGTCAGCCATAAATCGCGTTTATGCAATAATAAAATTTTATTGTTCAGCTCTAATAGCAATAAAAACAATCGTTTAAAAAACTACTCGCATAACTTGAGCAAATTAGAGCGTTTTAATTTATGTCTACTGTAAGACACATTGTGTTCCAAGTAACCGCCAGAAGAAGGTTCAGCGCGCAAGTACAATGAAAAGGCATTCGGGATTCCGGCACTAAAATACAATAGGCTTGTTGAGCGATAAAAAAAAAATAGAGCCTCCCGACCAATTTCCGCCTCTCAGGAATGATAATGCACGCACGAAAACAGCTATATACGCCGAGGAGAAAAAAATCTGCGTTTTCCTTTTTACATGGACGCTCCGGATTTCTGGAAGGTCTCGGCGGGCAAAAAGCGCGTGCTTTTTTTTTATCGTTTCCAAGCCGCGAACGAATTGAACTCGCGCGCGCGCGCAAGCGCAAGCGCCGGGAGAGGGAAAAAATTACTCACGTGCGTCCCTGAAAACAAATAATCCTCCGCGCCGGTGTATAAAAGGAATGACCCGATCTTCGTGTCCCAGTTTCCAGCGAAAATTTTCAAATCGCGCTAGGCACGACGCGGAGCGCTTGGAAACGTGATAGATTACGAATTCCGTCGACGAGCGTTGAATTTACGAAAGGATCTTGCTGGTTAGTAGATAATGTAAGCACTGATAAGCTCTTGAATGATGTTTGCGTATCCTATGTGATAATTTTTACGGATGTTGAAGGATGGTTCTAGTCGGCTAATTTATACTTTTATCGAGAGACGTTCTTTTTTTATGTATATTTTACGTTTATAATGAGTGCATTCACTGTATACTGCTGGCTATAATATACGTGTAAACTAGTTATAACTTTGAAGTTTAAAAAAACATAATAATATATAGTGGATTCGTTAGTTTTATCATTGACATTATTACAAAACATGGATTCGTTTTTACAACTAAAGTTAGAATATTTTTTAAGACATTATAATTGATTAAGTATTTTACCTTATCAAAAATCATATATAATTTTAAGAAATATATTTTTTTACATTTGTATAGAAAATTACTATGAAGTAATTAATTTAATTAATCATAAAATTCAGTAAACAGTTAAAAAATAGTTGTTTAAAGAAAAAATGTATTCATACAATTAATTTGGTATACATTTATCTTGAAAGTGAGGCGTATTTCGAGCAAAAAAAAAATACTCCGGTAAATGTCAAACTGATAGCTAATTATAACATTAATAATGAGCTTTAAAAGACTATACTTTTAAAATATTAATCTTTTTATTAACTGTTTATCTTAATGAGTTTCCTTGAAATATTTGATTAAAAAACTAACATTATTTAAATTATATGAATAACATCAATTTTCAGTTAAAACAAAATTCTGCAACATTTTCATGTACGTTTTCTTTACTAGGAAGTAAAGAGTCATAAACTTTCGGCAAAAATTTAAAATATTTTTAAAATTGTGAAAGTTTTGCTTTAATTACATTCGTAATTTTATTATTTATTTTTTAACTAAAGACCTGAACTAATCTTTATTCTTTTCTTTAAAGAAAAACATGAAAGCTACATGTAATAAAATGGTATAGGTTACGCGAGCAGTTTAATTTTGATCCAACCGGAATCCATAAAGCGGCAATTATTCTAAACTACCAGCAATCGATGGTAACGACAAGACACTAAGTCTTTCTCAATCTTCCATATATCAATGCAATTTGCACAGCTGTATATACGATAATAGATTCGAGTAACTGACATTTTATTCTCAATAAGAATATAATAAATCAAAAAAGCAGCCCCATCGCGAACTCATATACCACGTCTATTATCAAAAAAGGAGTTGCCATCGATTGCATACCCATCAGGTCAATCGGTTCGTTACAACAGTCTCGCAAAAACTAATAAGCGTGGCCACGTTCGCGCCTAGCAGACGAAACTTTTCCAGAGCTGGCCAGCGCGCGTCGTCGGCTCATTGCCGAGCGTGCTCCAAAACGAGTATATATACCTATACATTTTCCTGACTTAAAACCTCATCGACTCCTCATCATCTTCCAATCAACCAAAAACTCAAATCCAAAGCCATCCGCCCTATATCTCCCCCAGGCGTTACATCCTCGATCAAAACTAACTGATAACTATCGTTTGACAGCTAGAGCTTCGAGCGTCGCCCGAGCTAGTAAACCGAGGCGCCCCCATCGGCCCAGCGCGCACAGTAGTGGCCCGCACAACTATACACACACTACAAGCACTCTGCTAGCGCAAGTGCGCACACACATTCACTCAGAACCAGAGGATAAGGAAAAAAAAACAGCACGCGCGTGCGCCCCTCGGCACAGCTGGTGCTCCTCGTAAAAAAAAAGGAGGAATAAGGAGAGCGCAGTGCTCGTGTCATGAGAGTCTGGCAGGCTCCTCCTGAATAGCAGCGCGCTAGCCCATCGAAAGATCGCAGGAAAGAAGGCCGCCGCTAAGCCGTGTGTGCCTCTGCGCGCGCGGGGGGGAGAGGGCCGAAACGAGAGGAAAAGAGAAAATCGTCGAGTGCGTCGTATACGTTGAGAGCTTTGCCTGTGTCTGTGTGTCGAGTGCGCGCTCGTGTGTGTATATATATGTCGTCAAAGGTTTTGGAGGCGCGCTCGCTACTTTCGCAGCCGACGGCCGGTATAAGCGGCAGTAGCACGCCGTCAGCGCTCAGGAGCAGCGACGAGTGCCACGTAAAGCAGCAGCAGCAGCAGCAGCCTACCGGGAGGCGAAGACGGCAGCTCATCATGTCAAGCAACGGCCCGAGCCTCGGCGAACTGGCGCCCAACAAGAGGATCATGACGGTTGGTACCTGACCATTCCTATGTGCGCTGTATACCTTTTATCGCTCTCGCCCCCACCGCAGCCGCAGCTCTAGATGCATGTCTTTTCTTATCTTTTTTGTGTATGCCCGAATGGCTCTGTCTCTTTTTCTATCTCTCGGTCTCTGTCTGGCTCGTGGGAGGCCTTGATTTTCTGCAATTCCTTATTATCGCGCCTGCAGCTTTTCGATGCTCTCGAACGTCCCTACAAGCGCGACTCGAGCCGCATGCGCGCAGCTGCTCGAGCGAAAGCGCGCCAACTGCATGAAAAAGCTCACTTTTCACGCGGAGCTTTTAAGCTTTGCTTTTTTGTTTACATTGCGCCCAAAGCTTTCGAGGATAAAGTTGTATTGTTCCTTTGGAAAACTTAGTCCGCGGGCTTTTACTGGTATGGCTTTGAATGTTTTAAAAACTTGCAAATTTTAAGTTTTAGCTATAACTGAATTTTTTATTTAATATAATATTAACATTTTTTCTCAGATACTAATTTGTAGCTATTTCATTTTTTTTTTTTTTTTTTTTTGTTTAAGCATTATACTTTTTTTAATATGTAAGTAAATATTGTTTGAGATTTATTAATGAAAATTAAATAGGAGAGTTTAATTCTTATAAAATATTCCAAAATTTGAATGCGTGAATATCTCTTTAATTAAATGAATTTGTCAGAGTTCAATAAACTATATAAATTTATATACTAATTTCTACAAAATCAATCGTTTAATTAATTATTCAAATTTAAGCATGAAAGACTAACCAGTCAAATATTTAAACAGATAAACATTCTAAATACGCTAATCATCAACGCTTAAAAATAATTTCATATAACTTAATCGACGTAATTATTTATGATTCATTAACAGTAACCATCACTACCCATTTGTGTAAATACGGTAATGAACGAAGCATCGGACTGAAATTATCAAAGATACTATTTATTTGTTTAAAATTCTAAAGTTAGTTTAATATTACAAAGCATTATAAAAAAATTGTTAAAAAATATAAATACCCTATAATATTGCAATCTTGCAAAGAAAAACGATATTTTCTGTTAGCAGGTTCAGATAAAAACATGCTGCGGGGATTTGCGCTATGACCTCAAGCATTTTTTAATTGAATGCGTGCAACTGAATAAACTAATCTGATAGGTATTTTAAGAGGCGAATGAATCACAGATTACGCTTTAAATCTGTAATTTCAGACTGTAGAAAAAAAATCTTAAATATCTGATGTAAATTCAGGTCACAATGGTGGATTCCATGCCTACCATGGGAAAGTACTTTGAAACGAGACACGGAGGTATAATTGCGGTAAAACCTTTTTATTAGATGTAATAAAGTGAAATTAAAATGATATTCTCTTTAAAAGTGGTTAATCGACAACTTATAATTTGAAGTAAAAAATACGCTAAAATACAAACGTCTTTAATTTAAGTTTTTAATACTATTGAAAAATATTCATTTTATCGAAATAAATATAAATTATTTAAGATTGAGCACAGAAGTCTTACAGTCATATTGAATATCATATCAGTAACGAAATAATGAAATAAATGAATCTCACAGTAACCGAAGCGCAAAAATTGTCGATATTGCATAAGAAGATCATAATCAGTTAAACTAGGGCTTCAACATTATTTTCCGTGAAATTCGACGAATTGGTTTACTGATAGTGGTCGGGCTTACAAAAAAGTGCTTATAGGAGAAAATTTGCATTCTAATAGGTCAATAACCCAGCTTTTTAAATTCTTTTTTTCTATATCATTTGAGATCTTACAAAGACTTGGTTTGATACAAAAATTTTGTTAGCTAATCAAACTTGAATACCTAAATGTAGTACATGTTTACAAACAGTATTTTCGACTGACGCAAACTCATTTTTATAAAGCGAGGTGAACGCACTACCTAAACCTTTCAAATTGTTAGGCTACTTGATTTTTCCTAAAATTATTACAAATTTGTAAACACTTGTTAGATTTTCTTATTTGAAATAAACACTTGCACTTGCCAAACTAAAAGACCACACAATTGTTGCTTATAACACGGGCTCTTATTTTCCATTAATCATTTTCAGAAGCATATTAATCCTCTCGATCGGAGGAAAAATCCGTGGCACGCTGAATTTGTGCCTACGAGCTGCTGTATGTATATACACATACTTACATCCACACTTTCGCACGGCGTTGATTTCTTCTGCATGCATGATGTTGTACTTTCTATTTCTTTACCGGCTGCGCGTCCTCTCCTCGACTCTTCGACCTAACTGTCCGACCTACTTCCTTACATTTTTATCTCAAAGCCCGAGAGCGAAGAAAAAATTTGGCAGTTCGGAATTTCAAATCGAAGGATGATCAAGCGGTTTTCGCTATTTATTTTCGTTGGCCCCACGCGTACCGGAGAAGCGCTCTTAGAAATCTCGATTATGCGCTATATAGATAGCCGGAATTTGCCCGGAGTAGGTGATACGCCAGGGGAAATGTTTGATAAGGCTTCGCGGATTTTTTCAAGCCCAAAGAGGACAACAGATATCGGGAGATTATTGATTACAGGTGCGCTGAATCGACACCCACGCGCGTCTCTTTTGTTTTCGAATGAGAAAGTTTTTTTGTTTTCAATGAGCAGCTGAGGTACTTGAACGCGAGATGGAAAATTTATTGACGCTAATGTTATTGAGCCTGAGTAGAAACAAATAATAAAATCTGCTCTAAACGTAATTTTCTTTTAAGTGCATACTTTTTATGGTTTTTTCTCTTGCGATAATCTTTGTTTGTTTGTTTGTTGTAAAGTAATTATTATTCATTGCATTTTACTTGTTTTTACTTCAGTTAGTAGCTCTAAGTATCGTTTGAATTAAATTTAAGTGTTTTCTAGTTAAAATAACGTATACAATTGTTTTCTAACGTATATCCTTATTCTCGTAATTGCCATTATCCTTAATCATTAGCATAGAAATGCAAGACCTTCTTAAACGTGAATGCTGGGTAATAAAATCGATAGGCTGTATAATCACTTTCTATATCATTACAATATTCCTTGTGCTCGAGCATGTGCGCGACGATCGGAGAAAAACCGCGATATGTGTGAAACCGGACTTAAAGTGCATTGCTCTACTTTCGAAACGGTAAAAGTTACGGATTGAATTTGTGTTTTTTTATCAGAGTTTATCCGGATAAAGCTTAAAAGATTCCAAGACTTACGTTTTTTCTAACTTGCTAAACAACAATTTTTTTGTTTTTTTTTTTTTTTTTTTTTTAATAAGGCTAGAGCGTTTAATAGGCTAATGGTATCAAGGTTTTTTCTGTTAATTACCTTGATAAAAGAACGCGCAAAACCTCATTTTTAATTTTAACTAATATTTTAAAATATTCTACGATTTTAAGAAATCTAAATAAATAATATTATTTATAAATAAATAATTTTTACATCACATTCATTTACTGTTTGCCACTTAGGCAAGTAATCAGTATTTTTCCAAAAGCCTATAAATCTGTAATATAAATTTTAAAATCATTTCAAATACAATTAATATCTTAAACGATTATTTATCGAAAAATATAATCTAAAAAGTTTTTTACCTAAACAGCATTTCTTCTAGTCTGTTATTAATTGATTATCATACAAACTTACATCTTGTGTAATACAGGTATTAGTTAACGCATTATCCACGTGCACTATCCTTGCTTTTGGATAAATTCAATAATAATTTATTGATTAAAAAATTCTGACGGATGTAAATACGCACTTAGTCTTATCAAATATCTTTGAGATAATGCTCTATTTAACGACAAGCCCCTCGAATGTCTTTCATTTGATCGTAAAAATTTAGCTGCATAGGATGCCTTCCTCGATCCAGCAGTCTTTGCGAAAACTTCGCAGTGGTGAATATCTCAACGACTACAGAGCTGTATGTCTTACCTCAAGTTTATTTGCTTTATTCATTCTAACGAATTGTTGACATTATAAAACGGCTTGATTGCCTTTATTTGTTCGCGTCTACTTTTATTACGCAATAAGCAAAAGTAGTTAATCAGGTAATGTTTTTTTTTTCTTATTATTTTTATTACATCGAGGAACTGTAAACAATTAAATTCATTTTATTTATATTCTACAAGTTAATATTTTTGGTAATAGTCGATTAAGGATTTTAAAAAACTTTTCGTTTTGCCTTTAAAACATTCCAGAATGTGTCTACCATTCTTTTAGCGCATTACCTTTAAAGCCGTGGGAGTCGTAAAAAGTACATAAATTTTGTAAATTAGCTTATTTTAAAAAGCGCCGAAAGAAGTTTAAGTACTTAGTTGATGTAAACCAACACCGCGAATGTGGCGAGTGCACAGTTTTACTTTTTTTAAAGTAATAATATAAAAATTAGTTAAACTGTATCGAATCGACAACGTTCCAAAGTGAAAAATATTCGAATCCATGAAGTTAAAATTCCAATGCTTGAAAGAGGAACAGTAAGAAAATAAAAAAAGGTGTAAAAACAATGTCAGAACGACTAAAAGCCAAAGTTGCCCCTTTCTTCCTTTCCAGACATGCACGAACGTGTCCTTCCAGGCGCACCACGTATCGCGAGTGAAACGTGGCCGCGCCCTGGGCACGCTGCGCGGCTTCCGCGGCTGCACCGTCTGGCTGACCGGACTCTCAGGCGCCGGCAAAACCTCGATAGCCTTCCAGCTGGAGGCGTTCCTCGTGGATCTCGGAATCGCTGCCTACGGCCTCGACGGTGATAATGTGCGCACCGGCCTCAACAACAATCTTGGCTTTAGTCCGGAGGATCGTAAAGAGAACATACGCAGGGTCGCCGAGGTGGCCAAGCTCTTCGCCGACAGTGGTCAGATCTGTCTGTGCAGCTTCGTCTCGCCGTTCGAGGAGGACAGACAGATGGCTCGGGAGATTCACAAGGAGTTCGACCTGCCATTCTTCGAGGTGTTTGTTGACACGCCGCTTAACGTTTGTGAGGCGAGGGATGTTAAAGGTGAGGATTTGTTGAGGGATAGTTTTTCTTTTTTTTTTTACTGGTTAGTAATTGGTTTTACCCGCCGATTGAGAAAGTTCTGCGACTGCTGTTTATTGCTCTTTAACTGGTGATAAGAGACTGGGAAACTCATGCTTTTTATATAATTTTTACAAGCTAAGTTTTTTTAGCTGGTTTCTTTTTGTCTTTTAAATATTCCACTTAGTTTGAAGACTTTAAAAATAATTTAAAATATCGCTTTATTACATTTAAAAACCGATTATTCACTTTCATCCATCGCTTTATTTCACTAGGTTACCGTGTGACAGTAATAAACGACTTTTTATTGCGTCATATTTAAATGTTTCATCTCTAAATTAAAAAGTGCACGATTGCGGGTCATTAATATGGAATAAATTAAATGATAAGCATTATAAATCTTTCGAATTTTTGACTAATAAAATAATAAACTTTTTATGGATAATTTACAATTTATAATCCGTTTAAAACGTTTTATAAAATTTTTATCAGATCTTCTTATCAAAGTGTTTACATATTTACTAATATAGCATCACCAGCTAATTTATTGTCCCACGAGTATTTTTTAGATAAATTTTAAAAGAGAAATGTTTTGAAAGAATTTCTTAGCATTTTCTGCAAAGCATTAAAAGATAAATTACTGATTCAAAGCTGCATTCTAATGGAAAATACTAAATAAAGAGCTACACCTTGCAAAAACTTAAAATTATACTAAAAAGATATTACCGTTATAAAAAATATTGGGAAGCTTTTGCTTGTTAACACTTTAAATTTATTTCTGATTGGTTTAAAAAAAACAGTTCATTTGTTTTTTAATTACTTTTCGATCTTTCAAAAGCCATCTAGTACAGAAAAATCAGGAGTCGAAAAGTCGCTTGTACGAAAAAGCGCAATATACATATCTACCGAGATATAAATCTAATCTAATCTAAACGTCACCCCTTTTCCAGGCCTATACAAGAAAGCGCGTCAGGGGGCAATCAAGGGCTTCACAGGCATCGACCAGATGTACGAGCGGCCCTCCAATCCGGACCTCGTCGTGAAAACGGAAAACTGCACCCTCGAGGAGTCGGCCCTGACGGTCATCAAGTTCCTTCAGGAGAAACACATAATTCCAGAGGACCCCCAGCCAGGTGCGCCGGTGCGCGAGCTTTTTGTGCCCTCGGCGAGGGTGGAGTCGGCCAAGGCCGAGGCGAAGACACTCCAGAGCCTGGAGGTGGCCGACCTCGACGTGCAGTGGCTCCAGGTGCTGGCCGAAGGATGGGCAGCGCCGCTCACTGGCTTTATGCGCGAGGATCAGTACCTGCAGGTATAGCTCTTCGGCTACTCAGCTCTCTGTCTTCGCGATATTTGCACGGCTTGTTATGCGCTGCTCTTGTATTCTGCTTCGTGCAAATAAAAAAAGCCGTGAGTGCGTATGGAATATGTGTGTACTTACGTTTTTTTTAATTTGCACGGTAGTATTGTGCTGTGGATATAAAGTTTGGGCTAGATACGTCTTTCAATGTTTTTAAGTTTAGTGTTTTTTCTTTAGGATTTTTTAAAGCATTTGTTAACGGTAATATCATTCTAGTTTTTTTATTAATTTTAGTTCGGAATCTCTCTTAAAATAATATCTTGAATAAAACTTTTTTTAAATGATTTCAAAGATTTGTAAATTTTATACAAAAAAAACATTTACATAAAAAAATTTTGTTTGGATTATTATGTAAGTTTATTAGTCATAAAAGATTTAAGATATTGGAAATGAATTTCAATCTGTTAATTATATATATAACTTCCTTTGATAAAGCATGATATTGTTAATATTTCGTAGAATTAGATTATTATCTGTTAATTATAAAAATAATTATTGTAATCTGTCGTATTATTGTGTAATATTAAGAAAAAATTTTTTATCTTATTTATAATATTTGAGAAGTGCATGAGAATATATTTCTAAAATTTTTGTACTCTATATTGTATGCGAGAAATTTTGTAAATATGTACCACAGATTACAAATGAAATAATTATTTTTTCTATATAAATTTATATTCTAACGAGCAAGCAAATAAATGCATTATTTGAAATGGAAAATCTTGTCCTCTTCACTTCAAGCGCACGCCCTGTCTTGTTTCCGAAAAGATAACTCCACTTCCCGTTACC
>JAPYZA010006130.1:0-13211 GCA_030522685.1 Eupelmus azureus | reverse complement strand
AGGTGGTGAGTTGCGCCCCTTCCGCTGCCAGGTTCAAGCGTTGATGGCTCTGTATGACCTGCTGACCCTTTGGGAGGTGGTCTGGATGGACCAGACTTGTGGTGGCTGCAGGATCCACAAGGGCGATGACCTCCTGCTGACCTAGCTGCACCTTTACTTGCGGGAGTCTTGAGGGGTAGCAGTAGGTGCTGCTGATTTCCGGCCCTCGTTGTTGTTGGCGCCGGTGGCCGGAGTTTTCGGAGCCTGCCGCCAGTTTTCCGATCTCCCTTGTTGCTGCCGAGCCTTGAGGATTTCACAATCCTTATTGTAATGCCGGCTTGGACAGTTCCAGCATTTAGGCAGGTAAGCCTCGGCCTTCTGGCCCGCTGGTTTTCTGCCGCTCGCTTTGCCGCTCGCAGACTTCTCCTCCTTGTTTTGAGAGCTCTGCCTAGAAGTCCTGACCTGGTGCTCGTCATTGTCGTCCTTCTCCGCTTGCATACCCTTAATCATAAGGGTGGGGATGTCGATGATCGCCATTGGGTGAAGAGCTTTCCGCAGGGAAGGTTTCAGCAGATTGAGCATGACCTCAAATTTTCTGTGCCTCAGGCACGTCATGCTGTACCCGTTGGAAAAGCAGGTATTTCTCCTAGAGGAAGGCCCCGATGTTTTTTTCTCCTTGCTTCTTGGAGTACAGAGCTGCTGTCAGCTCTCCCCTAATGGAACCGCTGTCGAAGCGGTCCAATAGTAGCTCTCGGAACCGTTGCCACTCGAAGTTCAGTGCCTTGTAGCACTGCCACCATTTCTCGGCCTCGCCGCGAAGGCCCTTTTCCATGGTCCTGATCTGCTGAGCGGCGGGGGTGTGGTAGGCTGCCAAATACTCCTCACACCGCAACAGATAACGTGCTGGGTAATCTATTGGGCGACCGTGGAACTCTGGAAGCGGTGGCCTGAGCCCCATAAGGGCCTAGCAGATGGCCTTCCAATTCGCCAGGGCCGGTGGCACGCCTTGGGGTACTGGAGCATCGTTATTATTACGATGATGTTCGTTCTGCTGGGCGTTACGGCCTTGAAGACCGTTCTGCAGGACATCGTCGTTGTCTTGCTCGGTTTTGGTTGTCCAAAATCGGAGAAGGTGTTTGAAGGCGGCGGCGTGTGTTCCGCGTATCGGATTGTCCGCTCGGAGAAGGTGTTCTTGGGCGTCGACGAGCGCTGCGCGATCTGGCTCGCTCGTCACGCTGCTCGCGGGGATTAGGCGCCACTGGGTTGTTGTCTACTCCCAGATGTAGTTGGGACCGAGTTGTTGGTCCCCTTGGTGAGCGCTGAACCGGCATGCAGGTAATGCTCCGGCTGGTGGATTCCTTCTACTCCGCAGAAGACAAGAGCGAGGTGGCCCCATGTTGGGCGCCAATTGATGTCAGCGTGGCTCAGGGAGAGAGCGGCGAGCGCTCTCGTTAAGGGGCAGAGGTCAAGAACGGGTTGACCGGCATTATGTTTGGGTGTCGTGCGGGAGTGATCCCCCAGGGGACCGCTCCACCAAAAATGAGCGCGCTGATATTCACCGTCGGGCAGGCGGGCGGACTCCTAGCCGGCCGTTTGTAAGGGGCCCCTCCCTCCACTGAAAGGTCAATCGCGGAGCAGATGGGCAGACTGGTGGCTGGACTGGTGGCTGGTCATTTGCGGGACACCCGCTTCTTCTTCGGTGCGAGTGGAGCGTCCTCTGCGGTGGCGGGCTTGATGACCACCATAGACTTTACCCTGGGCTTAGCCTTGGTGACCTTCCCGGGCTTCTCTGGCCGGACCGGCGTTCGGTTGGGCACCTCGATGGAGATGACCCCCGGAGCGGAGCGCTCCCCACCGTAGTTGTCGCAGCCTCCGGAGCTGCAGGAAGTTCTGCTCCTGCCGCTTCCTCAGCTACTGTGGCCACCTTGGCCGCCGCGGGCGTTGGCACGGGGAGTGCCCTGGAGATCGCTGACCTCTCGACAGGCGTGGGAGGCGGGCCGGAAGGCGCCGCTGTTAGAAGTGCTAGAAGTTCCGGAGACCGCGCTGCTAAGTCGACCTCGAGCGCTGACCTCTCGATAAGCGTGGGCGGCGGGCCGTAAGGCGCCGCTTCTAGGAGTTCCGGCGTCTGCGTCGAGGCGTCGACCTTGGATGCTCGCTCTCTCAGAAGCTGGATGTTCTCTCGTCGAGCCTGGGCCAGGTAGAGGTGGCAGATATCCAACTCTGTCTCCAGCTGCGAGACCATTCGGTGAGGCAAGGTGAATGAATGAATGATAAGGAGAGGAGAAGGAGAGGTAGATCTGGTGTGATCTCCAAAAACGAGGGCACGTCTCGTGGGCGGTTTATTAAATAAACAGGTTTATTTATAAACTCAGACACCTTTATTCCTTAGACTTGGGGTACAAGTCGCGGGGAAAACGGTGGTGCTTGCGTGCACTGAACCCTGGTCCTATATGGACAGGAGGTCACGTTTCCCTCCGCGTGACGGCCTGGACAATAGGGTCGCACCACCTAGTGGCGCGCGGGTGAACTGTACTACTGCCCGCTGGCAGCGCGTGGCGCGGTGTGTGGTCTGCTAGCGCGGATGCTTGACCGCACGGAGAGTCTTATGTTACTTAGTTGTTTATAAATAATTATAAACAATTAAGTAGGCGGGTAACAACTTCTTTTCATTTCAAATGGCAATTCTTCTTTTATTATTGTTAATTCAATACGCGGTAACAGAACAATATTGCCACATCTATAACCAATAATTATTTCTGCACAAATACAATACTGCAATAATTCTTTTACTTTTAATCGTGTGCCATTACATAAACCTTCTGATAAATTAAGATTTCTTAGCAGTATTATAATAGCGCCTTTTTTCAAAATCAAGTTATGAGGAGGCAAAACATTAGGTGTTAAAGAATTTAAAAATTCTTGAGAAATTCACTTAAATCTTTATCATTATCATCAGCACAAGAATTTATACTTAAGTATTTTCTTAACTTAAGACATCTCCATTAATTTTTGATAAAATGATGTTTATATTTAGTTCATCAATATTTTTCGGTGTTAAAATTACTTTTTTTCAATGTCGTAATCGATTTGATCAAAATTATTATCAAAAATTTCTTTTATAATATCATTTTCTACTACTTACATTTTTTCAGGAATTTCAAAAACTTCAGTCTCCTGTTCGAAATTGTTTGAATATATACCATTTCCAATATTCAGTAACCATTCTTTAAATTTTTGTTCTTCATGGCGAACTCCCATATCATATTTTAAATATAAATTTTCAAAATGGCATCATAATTCACTATTTTTAATACAATTTTCTACAATTTTGGTTCTATTGCCATGCTTAACAACCGGTAATGTTTGTCTAAAATTACCTGTGACTAAAATTAATTTACCGCCAAAAGTATCATTATTTGCACATATATCTTTAAATAATTTATCTACAGATTCAAATGCATGTTTAGATGTCATAGTTATTTCATCCCAAATTATAACTTTGACATTTCGTAACTTTTTTCCGTATTCTGGATTTGTAGAAACATTACAAGTTGATTGATCACTTATATATTTAAAAATCAGGTTTGAAGTTCGACCATTTATCAATAAATTAGCAGTAATTATAGTTCATGCTACAGGTAACACGGGAATATTTTCTTTATTTAAATAAGTTATAATTGAATTAAGTAAGTAACTTTTACCGCTATCTCCAGGTCCATCAATAAATAAACATTTATTATTCACGTTATTTCATAGTTATATAAAAAATTGGTCTTTGTTGATAAAAAATTAACGCAGTACTTTTCTTTAATACTGTTTTGAATACTTAAATCGAGTGCATTAACATTGGTATGTACAGCATCATACATGTGCTTTATATGATAATTAAAAATAATCAGCATATTTATTCGCTATATATGAAAATTAAAATCAGTTATTTAATTAATCTGATGTATTTGAATTAAATAGTAAAATAAGGGGCATAAATTGTACATTGCAATTATAAAAATTATTAACGTTATAAGTATAGGGTCTAAGGCAATATCTGTTACATACTAAAATGCCTTACGAAGAATCTAATATAACAAATCTGAGACAAAACGCTATTCCCTTATGAAAAACTTCTGCAGAAATTCAGCATAATACTGTGCAGGTGTTCTGTAAAAGTTCTGCAGAATTCTTGCAGACATTTTCCATGAGGTTTATTGTAAAGAACCAACAAAGATATCTATTCTTTTTTTGCATCTGAATTTTACATCAATACATACACTTTGTGTATGTACATAACTTTTTGTATGCACATGCACTTTTCATATGCACTTTTACTTTTTGTACGTTTATACACTTTTTGTATGCACTTATACGTAAATGTTTAAATAAATATGCAAAATGTTCTTCTATATTATTAGCGAGTACATATTTTTTATATATTATATAATATATAATATGATATAATATTATATAATCTCTTATAATAATTACGAAATATAAGAGGGTATATGCCATAGCTTCTTTATGCCTCATATCTAATAATACAAAATATGGTAATAGGTTTTTCATATTTTAAATAAATGATAATACATTAAAAATTAAAGTTTTTTCATGTATATATTTTGACATCATTATTAACTAAACTTTTTTTTACCGTACGATTAAAAGCAAAGAAAACAATACATTTTTGCAGTATTCATTTAATACACATTAACTTTAATAATAATAGGTGGTAAAAGTATAGGAATCTATTAATAATTAAACTGCCGAGCGAGCATTAGCGAGAGAGGGTATATTGGCTAGTCAGGTTTATACTTGGCAGGCTCATACTACGGTCAAGAATTATTATAGCGGGTATAGGTCCAAAGATCGGCAAAATTCTAGTTTTTCTGATTCTTGATTTGCAAGGTTTTGTTTCTCGTTGATGGACTCTGGGAATTCATTTTGGTTCTATGTAGATTTCTAGACTTAACTAGATTTTGTTTCTGTCGTGATCTTCAGTTGGAGATGGAATTAGTAGAGTTACGATTTTATCTCAAAATAATTCTGTTTCTGTATGTTCTCGATTTTTAAGACAGTGACATAGTGACCTAATTAAGGTCGTTATAATGGGTTTATTGTAATGTTGAATTGATGCGTATTAGTAGAAAGTAGAGTAAAAAAAATATTTTGCTGCGGGCACTATTAGCAATTAAATTCGAAGCTTCTCTTTTCTCGAAAATAAATTTACTCTTTTTAATTGGTCATTTACCTTTAATAATCCACTTTTCCATCAACATTGTTGACAACTGCATTTTAAACCATTCTCTAGCAACTAGTTCTTAATTTTTTTGTATTTCATAAAACAACCTTTTTTTGTAACATGTCAGTTAAGTTACTGATTGATTTTTCTTAAAGTTTGAGTGAGAAACAAAGGTTTTCTCAGAAATGTGATTTAACTTAAACTAGGTTATTTGATCTGTAATAGGTAGATATTTAGACAGCGTTTTCTTCAAGTATGAAGTCGGTCCTTCGAATTCAGACGGTTTGTGTATTTATGAGACTTAGAGATTTGAGATGGTTTGCCTTTGTTCAACTAAAAGATTTAAATTTGATATAATCCTTCTTGAATACGTATTTTCACCAAGTTTTCGATTTTTAATCTGCAATCTATATCTTATTTTTAATGTGTTTTAAATCCAATTCGTAAACTAGGACTGAATCTTAAACTAGTATAAATACTATCAAAGCGATTTTTTCTAAGAGTTTGCGACGTCTTCGAGTTTTATGTCTACTTTGCAACAAATAGTCTTCCGAGTTTCCAGTCGAGATCTCAGTAAACTTTGTATCACCACCTAATTTTTTTTCTTGATGTAAATCTGAGTTATAGGACGAATTAGTTCCGTATCTCTCTTCAATATTAGATATTTTCTATATTAAAAAGGATGAATTATGTTCATATATTTTTCTATTATCACATGATTTTTCAAAAATGTCATTAATATTTATTACAAGTCAATACTGTCTAGGTTTAGTGTACTACTGAAATTTTATTTTTCTAATATCTGACGAAACTAGAGAGAATTATTTTCATTTTCTTCGGTATTCCAATTGAATTTTTTGTATAAAGAAGTGTAGAATATAATTTGAATTATTCCACAACAGTCTGTAAGACTTGTGCAATTTTAGTATTGAAAATGCTAAGCAAAACAATAACCATTATATGAAGGTATTAGATTGTGATCTACACACATCGTGATCTACACACATCGCGATACACATTGTCACAAATTAAATTTACTAGTCCGTTCAGGAAGGTATTTCATACTAGCAAATCAAGACTTCTCCATATTGCTGTTTTGTAACCGCTGTAACAAACATTATACTCCATTTCGGCACTTCAAATCAAGTTATTCAATCTCTGATAGAATTCACTGTTACTTTCATCTTTGTATTTGTAAGTTTCCTCCAAATAGTTTAAATAATATCCGATAATATTATGATTGATAAAACATTCGTTAAAGTACTGAACAATAGTATATTGTGCAACTAGGGACGAAAATTGGCTTTTTCTAGCGAGAATGATTTTTGAGTACGAGTGAGAGTCGAGGGTGCCCCGAAGCCTGAGACGGACACGAGTGCTTAAAACATCATCCGAGTCTGAAAAAGTCAATTCCTCCCTTGTTACACACTGTGCTTTTCTTAACAAGCAAAATTTTCAAAATTTTCAAAATATTCAAATTTTTTGTAAATTATTAAATTTCCAAAATTTTCAAATTTTTTGTAAATTATTAAATTTTTGAACATTTTCAAAGTTTTCTCAAAATTTTTTATTTTTTTCAAAAATTTCGCATTTTTTCATAAAGAATTTTTCATAAACAATTTCAAAAAATTTGAAAATTTGTAATACTTTATTTTGCAAAATTTTGACTATTTTTAAGTAGCGGAAGGTAAAAGTTTTACTTCCTAATGTAGAGAAATATTCAAATTTCCATTCATTTTTGATGCACGAAAAAGGGCCTTTTTCCTAGACGCGTTGAAAAAATTGATTTATGGTTTGTACTTCTACGTATTTGAACGCAAACTATTATGGGTTAGTTAATATTGTATCATTTTGTACTTTAAGTGTGGAGATATTAAAGTCTTTACATTTCTAACTTTATCTATGATTTCCTTGGGAGAAGTCTACGTGTAATTTTTGTCCCATCTTGTCATATAACTAAAAATCTGTATATATCGGTATTACTTGACATAGTTTTAGATGAAAGGGGTCACGAATACCTATACTTTTGAGTAAGGTGCAGAAAATCCTTTCAAAATGGAAGTTTTTGAAAGAGCCCTTTTAGTAATATTAAACTTTTTTCTTAATTTTTTACGTAGCTGGTTTTCCACAAGGGATGCCAAATTGTTACGTGCAGCTTATGCTAGTAGTCAAGACAGTTTTTACGTTGTCAGATTACACCTTCAGTAATGTATAGTTCTATTGTAGTCTGCTTTCTCCTCCGCTTGTAACGCTTACGTTTTGTGAGTTCGAACGTGACACTGGTTGTCGCGCGTGGGTTCGGGAACCGCCGGAACTCGAGAATTCTGTTGGTTCATGAATAGGAATAGGATATCATATTTTCTAGGTGTCTATTTAAATAAACCTTCTTACTTAGGAATACTTGTTTTGATTTTTCATGTGAGACACTTTTATATATTATTCTTCGAACAGAGGTAGAGAGTTTATCAATTTTTTTAATACAAAGTACGGAAACGAATAATCACTTATGCAATTCAAATTTTTAGATAATAATATTTGGCTATTAATCTACACGCATGAGCGTGTCACAAAATTTGATTGTTTATTTGGCTAACAATTACAGGCATCGGCTTTAACGTCGAGTAAGTGGCGGCGGGCACTTCTTTGCGTATTCGGACCTTTTCCCTAAGTACGGGCTTTATGCGTTTCGAAACCGGGATTTCAATCTTTGACTCACTTTATTCGCATTCACACACGTTAGGAAAGTTGGTCTACAACCTTTCCACTTTCTACGGGATTAAGCTACGCAAACCCAGGATTATTATCTAAAATTCATGTGATTCGAATTCGTGAACGTTAGGAGGGTTAACTTTCTTTAGAGTCGCTTCGGTCAAGAGGTGCAGTTGGTTGCTGGACCGTCTTATTTATACGCTTGGTCGACACACGTAAATGTAAGTATCAACAAATTAGCGGAAGATACCAAAGTAGTGTCGTCATGTCAGATGATCGGTTTGTGTTCCAAGTAGGAGAAGTCTGAGTTGAGATCAGTCTCCTAGCGTGGGCTTCGACTAGCTCGGAATGTCAGATCAGCGTTACGTGACTTCGTTCCGAGCTGTTCAAGCACCCAACTGTAGTTCTAGTGAGAAATTTAGAAAACATAAACAAATTGGATGGATTTGCTGGCTTGGCGACGTAGATATGACCTGCTATCATGTCATGTCCATATAAGCAATAATTATTTATATCTGTGACTGTATCTTTTCTGTTTTTTTAGCGTATAACGGGTCATAACCAATTTTAATCAAACATAGATCATTTTTTTTCATTTCTTAATACGAAACATGACTCAAGAATTATTTTTATGGTGAGTTAATGTGGCAGTAATAAATTATGAAAATAGTACATGACAGAAGATGACCTTGCTCATTTATTGAATTTCTGAGAGTAGTATTACTTTGAAAAATTATACGCGCGGTTCTAATTCACCAAATTAAACGCACAAAAATTAAATTTAAAGAGTTTTTGAAGACAAAGAATTTGAGATATATGTTAAATTCAAAGCGGTGCAGAAGCATTTCAACAGTTTATTAATAACGGTCATCATATATTTGATGGACTACAATTTTTAGTTTAAAATGACGTGAAATCGTATATGAAAAATAATTTTTTATTGGCTTTAAGGGCAATATACATGTTTATCATTACATTTTCTTGTAAGGGATTACTAAAAGAGAATTTTCACTAATTTTGAGCTTATAATTTTCAAATAGAATCTAGAAACAGGGGTGCAAACTTGACAATTTTCAAAATATTATTTATTTTTGGGAAGCTATATCTCACTTTCTACTAAAGAATTTATAACGATTAAAAAATGGAAATTAAAGATTGTTTCATAGCAAAGAATTTTCTTTCTTTTCAAAACTAAGTTTTGATAAAGACAAGTGCCATACAAATGGATTCAAAATAGGATAAAAATCACAACATTTTTACTTAACGTAAGGCTTTATATAGATGAGTTATTTGTTTTTTGCTGAAGTTTAATATTTTTTTTTTATACTGACGAAAAAACAAATAGAATCGTTTTTTGACAAGTTTAAAAGGACCAAAATACAGCTCTGTAGAGTTTTTTTGAAATAGCGTTATTTTGCCTAATATTCGAAATTCAAAAAATTATTCACGGATTTAGAAGTGACCTTAAGGATAGAAAATTCTCATTTGCGCTTTATTTGGGGAGTAATTTAACAGAAAAATCGACAGCCTAAACAAAAATATCACCATGCAGACTTTGGTCGAATTTCGCTTGTTTTACTTATACTTATTCCTATACTGATTCTGAATCACGGTATGTATACATGGAAAAAGAAAGGGAGAGAAAGAGAGAGAGAGAGAGAGAGAGAGAGAGAGAGAGAGAGAGAGAGAGAGAGAGAGAGCGGAGGAAATGTTTATAGTAAACTTAATTTACTTTATTATTTTATACTTTTACGTATGAAAATTTATGAAATTCATGAATCATATGTTAAATTAATCAAGCAATAAACTTTAAATAATCAAAAATATTTTTACTCACGAGATTTATGTGAAGTTTGTTTGTAAAATCAAAGTTGGTCACTGCATCGGTGAATTGGGCGAGAATCTCGTTATGACGAGCCATGTCGGTAGCGAGAATGCAACGTATTATACCCTCACGTATCACCCTGTAAGTACTTGTATCCACGTAGGCGAAGATATTGCATTCAGCAGCTTCCAGAATTCGAAAAGCTACAGAACAGTGATGATTCTCAAGAGGTGATATGTCATTATATCTTATAGCAAGTTCCGTCCGGGCATTTATCTGATAGATGTTGTTGTAGCCTGGGTGATCAAGATCATGGCATATGCATGATACAATTAGCACCAAAACTTCGAGATCACCAACTTTTGATTTTAGGTCCACTGCCCACACGATCGCATACATCTATTGTAGCACCAATAAAAAGTATATATATTTTTTATGATAATAAAAATTATTATTAATTATTACAATTGATAAATCATACTATTATTTAATTTCATTTTAACAAGGAACAATCCTGAAGTGTCAAAAATAAAAGTAAAAAATTGTTATTCTAACTTTGAGTTCTTATTGAAAGTATATCAAAATGATTTTTTCACTATACTCTGGTCGAAATTACCACTTTCGCTCCCGGCTCAAAAACACGAAAGTGTTATTTTCAGCCCGAGTATAATGAAAAATGGCGACCACCTAGCACTTGTTTGCCACCCTTGTCTTCGGCTCGGGTAGCAATTTGCACGTGCTATGGACTCGCCAATGCTTTACCTCCCTTATTGCGTAATATACTATTTTGTATCGCCGTCAAACAACTTTAAGGTATAAAACAGTGTCACGTTGATTTAAAGAAAAGTAATTTTTAAATTTCAATAGTATTGAACGAAAGATAAAGTCAGAAACTCTTTCTTTCGTCTAGAGAATAACAATATGATTATCACTTATTTTGTGAGCGCAGGTGTGGCTGCACTCTCCCGCACTGAAAAACTTTTCACAGATAGAGGCTTGATAAAAATATCGAAGCTCTCACTACGAAGACATCGTGGCCCCGCACTCCGATATTTCGTACTTATATACATTGAAAATTCGTGCTATATTGGACATACAAAACATTATAACTAAATAGCTATGGCGTTCGAGGTTCCGAGCTGCGAATTTAGTTAAAAATCGGTTACACTATAAAATACCTGTTTAAGGTTCGAAATTAGGTGCTCCGAACTTCGAACTTAGGAGTAAAACAGCACGAAGGTTCGAAGTTAGCTTGTCTCTCCTCCTCGGACGCTCAGCGGGGAGCAGAGTGGGGAGAGTATCCAAGCGCGAAGAGGAAATAACGAAAACCGAGACAAAAACATATGTGCCGCGCGCATCATAAACAAGTTCATTTCGACAGTTGAGATTCTTGTTGATAGTTGTGATTGCAGCCATTACTTTAAGGTAAGTTTTTCTATCAGCACTTAGTACAATGTGGAAAAAAATTATATATAATCAATATTGTAGGCTACGACGTTGGCCAAAATACGCATGTATATAACGCAAATATTATTTTTCTTAACTTAAAACGCCAGTTTATTTTTTAATATAATGGAATTACAGGTAGATTGCTTGTAACATTTAAGATTAATCGTAAAAGACAAAGATTAGCAGAATCTTATTTGCGAGATCATAAATGTGTTAATTTTTTTGTTTTTCGGTACTTTATTATTAAGAGATAACACTTAAAAAGTAATATTAACCTGGATTGGTATGTCGAATCGTAAAATTTCATCTAAGACATCGATTATGACAAAAAGTATTAGTGATTTAAAAACTACTGAGAACTTTGAATTTTTACTAGGACTGTTTTTATATGCATTGTTTGAAAATTATTTAGAATTCAAATCTTATAGACGAACAAAAATTATTCATACAATTTCTCTCTTTTAATTTTTATAAGAGAAAAACTATTGTAAGGTTCTTTAGAGATTTATAATTTGAAAATATAATTAAAATTTTGCGTTTCCAATTTCTATGTACGAATATTTTTCAATTTTTATCATATAACTATTGAGAATTATGTTTCAGAATCATACAAAAGTTTAGCAAAAATTTAACATTCTTAATAAAATAAAGTGATAAAGTGATAATCACAAATTTACTAATTATAATATAAACGTAAGTTGTAGAAGGAAAAAAACCATTTTCACAAAATATATATAAGGATGTATGTGCGTGTGGATGCAGAGACCATAAATCCAATTTTAGTTACACAAACTGCGTGTTGTTTTTTTTTTTTTATAACAAACACAAATAATTAAATTTATAATTGTTATATAATTAATATTTATAATTTTTTGAGTGATCTTATTTGAATAAATGATTTTTCTTTGAGAAGATCTAAAGCTGATAATTTTCTTTTTTAATACATTTTTTAAATTCCAAAGAATTTTCAAAATTCATTTATTTATATTTTGTAACGATTTGAAATTATTCAGGGTGTTTTAATTTTCTAATATTTTTATAGTTTAATAATCCTAAGAATCTTAAAAAAACATAACATATTAAAGAAAAACAAAAAATATAAAAGCTATTATAAAAATCTCTTTAAGAGAAAAATATGTTTAAAACTATTTATTTTTTATATTTAAACGTTTGGGAAGATCATTTAAATCTATATACATATTTGATACTTCATAATTATTAATATTAAAAAATGTAACTAAAAATTACAATATTTTATCATTATTTTAAATATTAATTAATGAATGATCAATTGAAATATACAAATCAATTTTTTAATATAATTTTAAACTACTCATAATTAAAAGTTCTAATTTTTTATTAACTAATATATATATATATATATATATATAATCCAGTCAAAAACCTTGAATAAGGTAAAGAATTCATAAATTCTGGAGACACTTGTGCTATAAAATAGTATATGATTCTCATGACTGACGTGATTTAAAGGGCCACTCAAACCATATATATCATAATATACTATTTATATACCTGGATTATTATTTCAACAGTAGTTTCATATATTATTTAATTATTTTTTTAGTTTAAAATGGATGAGTTTACACAAGGTACGTCGGATGAATCTGAATCCAAGGAGTTGCCAACTCCTTTTGTATTAACAAACTAATAGAACCGGAAAACAGTAACCATCGAAGTATAACTTTTTATGAACCGGTTATCAATAGTAGTGAACAAAATAATTTAATTTTCTATGGCGGATCTCGTTCATATATGACACTAGAAAACCGTTCGTCGACAAACAAAGAAAATTTACAAATGGATGTTGATCAATTGTTCAATAATTTTTCATTGGCTCCGTTAAATCAAAAACCAAATCAAGAGATTGATAATACTCCTAATACACAAGTATTAAATACTTCCGATTCATAAAAATTGATTCCATTAAATGATAAAACAAATCTAGAAACTGATCATACTTTACAAGAAGTAAATATTTCTGATTCACAAAAAAAA
>JAPYZA010006129.1:0-14783 GCA_030522685.1 Eupelmus azureus | reverse complement strand
TAATATTGACTTCTGCCAGTATTATCTTATTTCTGTATTATTTTTAGTTATTTTAAAATTTTTACTTTTGTTTTTAATTTTTTTAGTTTAATTTTTTTTATTTTTTTACTCTTCTATTTGACAAGATTCAGAAATTCGTTTCGCTGTGCATTTCCAGATTGTAGTTACAACAATTTCATTTTGATACTACGAATTACATATACTCTGTAAACTATATTATATTAACACAAATTTTTCGTAAAAATAACAGTGAAGGTGAAGATGAAGAAGATAATTAATTGCGATAAGCTCTCTATATGCATTTTAATTTGTACTATAATCTGCCATGAAATGTTTTTCTATCTATCTATCTATCTGTCTATCCAAATACTCCAAAAACCCATTCACTGCTGTTCAAAAATACTGAAACTCGCAGCGACACAACAACCGTTCCGGCAATCTCCCCACTATCCATCAATTCCCATCAAACCTCAAATTACACCCGACTGCGAATAAGCACCGCCTTGCCACACAATAGTCCACCTCGCTCTCGACTTAGATTAGCGCTCCAACTCGCCCCATAAAAATATCGCGCTCGGATAAAATATCGCAAATCAGCGTACACTCCTACAGGCGAGACTGAAGGCGAATATATAACCCCCGGCCGGGTCATAATGTAAGCGTAAAAATTCGATATCGCCGCCGCCGTCGACGCTGAGAATTCATATCTCTCGTTACCGGGCCCGACAGTCGCGAGATTCGAGATTCACTTTTCTCGGAATTCTCTGGCTCCCCCGCTCCTCGTCTACCAGATATACAGCCCGGCTAGCCGGCGCACAAAGCTAGCAGCCGTCCCCCCGCGCTCCAATGGGACGAAATAAAATTACGCGCCGTATACATCTGGAAAGGTCGAGAAAAATGAAATCATTCCTTATTACGTTATATCGCCGCCCTGCGCCAGCTCTGATTGGCTCGGACCTGCACACAGCCGGCTCTCTTTTCTCTCGTTTTTTCCCCCTGCAGAGAGAGAGAGCGAGCCCCATGAAAAAGGCTCTTCTTTGACGGCGGGCTGCCTTCCGCTGCGAGCGCAGTCCTCCGGAAGGCGGATAACGCGCTCTCTCTTTCTGTCTCTCGGCTGCCTGAAAAAATACACGCTCGCGCTGATATACGAAGTGCGCGTGCGAGGGTGCTGAGATAGCGAGGGGAGAGAGGCGCGCGCTGAGTTTTTTTAGCACCCTTTTGAATCATGGAGTAGAGGTGGTATAGAGATACGGGCTTTGATTTTGTTTAGATTGTAATAAATCGCGGGGTTATTTATTAAGAGCGTTTGTTGGGCTTTGCTTGACGTGGATGTATTGTACAAATGTTTGAGCGTGTTTAGGAGTGGATTTTTGGTTTTGGAATTGAGATTGAATTAATTTTGTTGGTTTGATGCTGCGATTGCGTTGTTGTATGGTAGTAAAGTGTAATCGGAGAAGTTACATTTATCAGAGAATATACATATATTGAATTTAACGGGTGCATACAATAGATTCGATTTCAATAACAGTGGAATATTTACATGTTAGTACATAACGTATAATGTAAAGCGTGTTGAAACTGTGGAATTCGGCTGGAAAAATATAATTTTGAAACTCGGTTTTAGTACGCTGTATATTAATGGTGTACGTTAATTAAAACCAAAAGTTTGGGTGGGCAAAGTTTTTAATTAAAATATTTAGGATAATTTTCATCATTCTAATGAATAAATCCCGCTAATAATAAAAGCAAAAATAAAATCCAGATTACAGCTTCCTACTAGTTGTTTACTTTTTTCTGAAAGGAAAGAAATAAAATTACAAATATCAAACTATTCCTTAAACTTTTTTTCAAACACATTTCAAACAGAAAGGGTAGCAATTTCGTTTGTATTCTCACAAAACCCACAAATAAAAACCGCCTCTACGCATTCATAGATACACAAAACGTGACACACATCCAAAAATCAAAGAAAAATGAAAAGTAACCAGAAACCATCAGCTGATTAAACAAACACACACACACACACACACACACACATAGCCAACCTCGCACCACCACCCAGCAGATAAAGCCAGCGAACAAACAACACGCATACAGATCAGCTCGAAGCGATCAGCGATAATAATCTCTTACACGTCCGCCCCACCCCCGCACCTAAATAAATTAAAGCCCGAGCCTCAAAAGAAGCGACCTGTCGAGCCCTCGGACAAAGCGAAAATACCAATCGGCCGCGCTTCCAATTCTAATTTAGCTTCCTCCTCCGCGCGTTTCACACTCCAACTCTCTCCGCTGTTTGACATCGTTCTCTCTCCGCTCTCAGGGAAAAAGAGCGCCGGATTAAAATTTAAATGAGAACACGCGGGCTCGAAATTAGCCGCGCGAATTACGCTTTCAGCGTCTCGATTCTGGGTAAACACACTTGAGAGAGCGCAAGCTCAGCTGCAAGTTTAATGCGCCGCGGCGCGCGCGACGAGCTTGCACTGCAGATTCGATAAGGAAGGAGATTGCCTGGCGATTAGTATCCGTCTTGATTTCTTCGCGGCGCGGGCAGATGCGAGAGAGCTAGTTAATTCCGAGGCGCTGAAATGTTTAACGTTCGAAAGTGATGACCTAATGCGACGGGATTAGAGTGGAAAGTTACTCGTTAATAAGGCGGAATTAAGCCGTTGTTTGGTCAAGGGATGAGCGTTTATCCGGGAGATGATAAAGCGAGTCACACCCCTTCGTCGAGTTGAATGGAGTGGAGATTAATTGATAATGGGTTGTGTGAGAGGAGTGTGGGTTTAAGGTCGTGGTTATTGAAATTAGTGAGGTGTTTGAAAAATTTTAAATTTGGAAAATTAATTGGATGTGAAGATGAGAATTTCATATAGCTATTTTTTTATTTGTGTATTTGAAATTTTCAAATGCAGGAAAATTTCTGGTTACATTTTTTAATTAAAAATGAAAAATTTTTGACATTTTCTGGAAATTTATGTAAATTCTGAAAAATGTTGATATTAGTCTGGATTAAAATTGAAATTAGTGTAATATTAAAATGCAAACATTCATGAAATTCTTTTGAAAATAACAGAAAATTCAAAATATATTACTACGTAATGAAATTGTTTTTAAATTTTTATAACAAAGTGTATATACACAGTTCCACAAATGAAGTGGAATTCTCAAGATGCAATATTGCCAAGAAATTTGCGTCGAATTCCCAGAAAATTGAAGCCACACGAGCTACTTGCACAACAAATTTTCCTCCAATATAACTTTGCTTTTCACATAGCCCACTAGTTACATTTTGAATTGATTCATAATTCATAGAACCGGAGTCGCTACCACTGTTACATAAAAGCCTTTTCTAACTTTTAAACTGTTTACCTAGCAAAGTTATAATGGTATATCTGAATGCCCTTTCAAAAACTACGTGATCTACAACCACGTGTGTGAATGTTCTCCGACATTTCTCAGAAAAATGTACTTATAATTTTAGTTAATAGTAATCTACAGCGTTAAAAAGTAACTAAAATCCAAAAAGTCAAAACTCCCACTAAATATAATAACCCAAAGCATTCCACAAAAAAAGTCAATTGTCAAAGCAAACAATTCCATCCAATTTCCCCTCCCCCCTCCGCATCTTAACAAATTTCCCCACACAGGCGGCATCGCTTTCAATAACAAAAGCCCGGCCGCCCCCGCACAAAAAAAGCCCAATGGAGCGTGACAGCCGCGAGCGCGTCGGGCATTTTCACCGGCACCCCCCCTCGCCGTTTATTAAAACACAGAGCGCGTGCTACGGCAGGAATCAAGAGTCCGGGGAGAGAAAACGCGCACTAGCTGAGGGCCAGCAGCGCCAGACAAACAGCTGTACAGGCCTGGCAACGTGATTTGCATTCCGCGCTAGGGGGCAAATTGCAGTCGGCGATTCTTCGGGCCGCGAATCAGCGGGGGGCTGGCTCGTTATAGTTTTCCGATGAGAGGCTAAAGCCGGCGCACAAAAGAGAGCGAAAGCACGCGTCGTTTGATCATTGAGCAGCTGCCGCCGCGTGCGGGGGTGGATATATCGCGCGAGCGCGATTTTACCTGACTCGCTGGAGCTTATAACTTCCGGTGGAACGAGCGTCAGCGTCGGCGCAGCTGGGAAATGGCTAAAGCCAAGCGGCGGCCTGTTTTACGCGTCGTGTGTGTCGAGGGGGGTAAATGAAAAAGGCGTGGTGGAGGCTGGCGGTTGAGGGGCTATGGTCACCATTACGATGGGGCTATTTATTGAATCGTTCGGTTGGGTTTTGTATTGATTGGTTCTTTTTTTTGGGTGGGAGTAGGTGTGGGTTTTTAGTGAGGTTTAGTTATGTGGATCATTAAAAAATATGAGTGTGTTGTAAAAATATATTTTTGGAATTATTATTAAAACCTTTTTTTGGGAATATTTGAATATGAAAAGTTTGACATTTATTTTAAAATTTATTTCAAAATATGTTTATATACATATATCAAATTAAAACGCATAATGTTACAATATTTTAAATGTATGTATAAACTCATTAGTGAAAGGTAATGCATTAATACTACAAAATATATAAATGCAGAATTTGGTTAATGTTTATGACAGAAAAAGTATAGATTACAAGCAAATTTCCCGAACTTTTAAAGCTAATGAATATGAATCATTTAATCCATTCGTAAAAACAAATTTTTTCTCTTTAAAAATATCATTCAATAAATAATAAACAAACTAAAATGACACATAAAGAACGTAACGATAGAATTAGCATTATATCAGTTCTCTCAGATCGAACTTGTCCTCAAATCTCTTAATTGGAAATAAATCCAAAGGCCGAGTTCTTCCTCGCCGAATGAAAAAGAAAATTACGAAAGATTAAGGATCATCACGGAATAACACGGCTTTTATTGAGCATCTTAAGCCCTCCCCAATCCCCGCGAAGCTTAGAGCCGTATAAGGAAATCACTCGGCGAAAATAAGCCTCACGTACGGTATATAATGCACACTCACAAGCAGGCTATAATCGAAGCGCCTGTCCCCCTGCTCTCCAGGCCGTTATATTCGATTATCGTCCCCAAGCTAGCGGGATTATCGGTCCAATAAAAATCAAAGCCTATTCATGCTTCGCCACGTACTCGTACATGCCCCACATACCCACTACATCCACCCACGTTTTCACGTACACAAGCTTTACTGTCCTCATCATTGAAAATACGCACATTCCACTCGAAACTAGTGCCATAGAAAAGCGAAGCACCTCGAGCTGAAGAAAGGGAGTCAGATTCGTCGAGTGTCTCCTCCTCTTACCCGCCACGCGCCTCCTATACATATTTCCTCGCAATAAAAGCCGGGGCCAATATTACCAGCCGAAAGCCCCGCGTCGTCGCAGGATATCCTAACTATTCAGCCGGCGCGCCGCGCGCAAGAGGATAGATATCCGCGGATACATAAAACGGCAGGCTCAGCCACCGGCGTCTAAGGCGGATATTTATACCTATCGGGAAGCACTTTAAATTGGCAATATTACGCGAGAAGCGGGCGCGCCCCCTGGAAAATATATATTTCAAAGGTACTGCGACGCGTTTTTCTCTCCGGGGTGGTGCGCTGTGAAGACTTATGCAGCTCGCGAGAGCTGAATTGTATTTATGAGAGGGCGCGATACGAGCGCGCGACTGTCGCGCGTAATCGCCCCGTGAATTATCGGCGTCTAGGACGGCTTGATCTTTAAATATCTCGGCGTGCGGAGATTTATTGGCGAGTTTACGACGTTGAGATGGAGTAAATTGGATCGGATATCGGGAGTTTAAGGTTGTTTGTAGCGCCCGGGATTAGGTTTGGATTTGGCTTTGTATTTTGCGATTTAGCTCGTTTGCTCGGCTCTTTTTTTTTATTGTTTGCCGAGGACGGGAGTTTTAAAATAAACAAGAAGAATGGGAGACGTTTATTTTGTAGCTGCTCGTTGGGTTGTAGTATTTTTAGGGATGGATTGAAATGTATATGTGGGGATGGGTTTGGAAAAAAATTTGGAAATTGTAAAGTGATAAGGTGGGAGAAAAAAGTTTAAACTTTTATGTAAATCTTTGTACTTTTGTGATTTAGAGATCGGTATGAACAAAATGTACTGTAACAAAGTTAAATCCAGTTATTCGTTCTCCTTGAACCGTACTAGAAGTGAGAAAAAAGGTATAAGAGTTTATGTAAAGTTTAAAATTTCGCTAGAAA
Source organism: Eupelmus azureus (assembly GCA_030522685.1). Lineage (NCBI taxonomy): Eukaryota > Metazoa > Arthropoda > Insecta > Hymenoptera > Eupelmidae > Eupelmus > Eupelmus azureus. Next base: position 8,572 of record JAPYZA010006129.1, on the reverse strand, counting down.
GAATTTTTGCACGATTAAGTTAACTTTTGAGGATAAAAAGAATCATTTTTCATTTTGAGATTTGATTCAATGTATATTTAGTAGTTCACATTTAATAAAAATGTAATAATATATAATATTTAAATAAATATTCTTCCGCATAAAACAGTACTATATAATAATAACCACTGCCAAACATTTATTTTTTAAAACTGAACATCATGTAACGTATTTTATGAGATTTTGCGATTCTACATTTTTAAATTCAATAATACATAACAATTTTTACGAAATGTAAAAATATTTAGATTTATTTATTATACATCTGAAATTTGAAGTTTAACTCTTGTAACTTTTTATTACAAAAAATACTACAGTCCAATAAACTTTGAAATATAAAATATTCCAACCAAAGTTTATCACTTATTTTTTCTTATTAAATTAAAATCTGTACATTATCATCATTTTTATCAGCATTGTTGCGCAGTAGCAACATTTTAAAACAATAATTCAGAAACGTTGAAACGAACGGAATACAGTTTTTGTAAGTAACGCTCGCCATCAACTTATCCAGCTGCCCGTTTTATATGGAAATAAATTACAATTTTAAATAGCTTCATAAAGCGTGAAATTTTAAAAGTTTTATGCGCTCATAAATTTGCATTAATGTTTATGTTTTTCATAATGCGACAGTCCCCCGGTATATAGGCGCGAAGCGACAATCATCGGCTCGATGCTTTGTTCAATTTCACGTAACGCCCTTTTCAATGTAACACGCGCACAGAGAAATACAAACTCGCGACAGCCGCGTAATAAAGTCATCCTTTAGGGCTTTATTACGAAGTGGAAAATAGCACGATAATGGGGCATCACTCACACGGAATTCTTCAAGCCTCGTTAGCCTCTGAGAATTTGCAACAAAGCGAAAAAGAGAGAGACGGAGAGAGAGAATTAATGAGAACGAGATTAAGAGAGGGGATTGGGAAGAGGCCGGCTGTACGCGGGGTATAAAAGGAAAGGGTGAAGCGGTATGCGGAGGTGAATGCGCGCAGGCGTGTATATATGCTGACGAAAAAATGCGGCCTCCAGCGGCGCGTGTGGAAAAGTTAATAAACGGAAATAACAAAAAAGCTTGGCGCATTATTCGAGTGTTTTCATCGTGGCGGCCGAGCGCGCAGTGCTTTGCAATTCCCTCTTTCTCCCACTTTATATTTCTGCCGGGCGCGCGCGCGAGTGGCCTTTCCATATTTTTACTCGATTCTACCCAATTTCTGTTTTTCCGGGATTGTTTTTTTCTGTTCCTTTTTTTTTTTTCATTTTGCTCTCTGACCGAGAGCGGAAAAATGGCAGAGTCTAGGAGAGTGCGTACACGGAATAACAGATCAATATGGCGGTAAACGACGGTACGTTTTAAACAATTAAGTTTTAGTGAGAGATGTTTCTAAAATGTTTAAAAAATTTTAAAGATGAAAGAGTAAATTTAAAAATAAATTTTTTATTTTATTTGAATACAGTAGTGTAAATAATTTAAAAATATAAACTATATGAATAATTTTACAGATGGAAACTTTATAAGAAACTAAATTAGACGGTCAAATATTGGTATGCTCGTTTAGCATCACTGGATAAAATTAACCTCGAATCTGTCTCCAGCAGAAGATTTGAAAATCGCTAATATACATCAAAAAACAATCGTAGCTGATTAATCAGGCAATCACAAAAGGTTTTAAACTACTAACAATGAAAAGCCTCCCATAATAGTTAACCAATAGAATTACACTAAATATCTTACTACTTTTATTAATTTGCATAACGTCTGACCATACCCGTCAGTTTCCACTTCGCCTACCTATCCCAACCGGAAGATTAATTTTAGCGCCTATGTCACAAAATAAATATCGCTAATTAAATACACTCGTCCCATCCCTCGCTAATGAATGATAAAGATATTTACGAACGCGCACAACCCGCAGCGCATAAATCAAAAACCCTGCCCGCCACGACCAGCAGACAGACAGGCCAAAAAATAAAGAAAGCAAAGGAAAACAGAAGCAGACAGACGCATCGCAAGGGAAAGAGACAGAGCCCGCGCTCCGGTTACGCATCGGCATGTTATCCGGGCGAGTTGCCATTAAACTCACACCCCATCCGCGGTGTGTTTTTCCACCTTTTGGCGCGAGCCCCGCGCGAAATTGCCGGGCCCGGGCAGGGTGAAAAAAAAAATAACAAGCCCTATTTTTCACAATAATTGTCAGGCTCACTCCCGCTCTAGCCTCGTGGCGCGCGGGTGTATACTCTGGCTGCTGCTGCTTTTTTTTTGTCGGTCGCGCGCGCGCGAGTTTCTCCATCTATTTATCTCTAGCGCGCATTTACACGAGCTCGCACGAATACTTGCCTATATATGTCCCTTCCACTACCGCGCGGTAAGATTAATAGGACGCACTGTCGCGAATTTCGACCCTCTCGCTCTCTCGTTTTCTCTCCCTTTCGGCTGTTTATTTATCGAGTTTAGTCGGATTCGTTTTGTTGGCCGCGCGTGACTCTTTTGTTGTATTCATTAAAATGGTGTATTTATTAGTGATTCGGTTTGGTACTGTATTGCGTGAGTATGTAGGCATGTACAATGGCGTTGAGGGAGCTGGAGAAAGTGAGTGTTACGGGATTTTCGATGGCAGCATTTGTGTGTGAATTTGTCAGAGAAAAGTTTATAAATTTAGAAATTATTATTAGAGAATTATTAGAATAATTATTCGATTAATACAAAAAAATATTTATTCAATTAAATAAATGGAAAGCCTAAAACTGATGTCGAATTGCAAACAATGACTATTAGAAACTTAGTGAGGTAACATGTTCTATTCATCAAAAGAGAACATTCTTTAGCGTTGCTCTTTGTTCTTCTGTTTTATCAAATTATTGTCTTTGATAACCTGTTTTGTGAGGACCATTTATCGGTCATTAGGTCGAAATCAGACTTCTAAACAAAACAGTTGCAATAAAGTCATACAAATTACATATCGACTAATTTGGAATAAATAAATCAAGAGGTATGAGAGATTATGAGATATGATTTACCGCTCTTTCAACTATGATCATTACTTTTCTAGAATACAGAGTAATTTTTCACTCAACACTGAGAAAATAATTCTTTCAAGTAGAGTGAAAAATAACTATTTTTCTCTATGAGTATCTTGCCGACGTTTTTTCACAAATTAATTTTACTCAAAATAAATTATTGTTTTTTTTCTTAATATTATAGTAATAATTGACTCGAAGAAAATTTCACTAAAAAACATTTAATCATTTTATTTTATTGAAATTTTTTGATTTTATTAAAAATTAGCATTGACTTTCAAAGTAGCTTTATCCTTTAAAAATCGTCATCTCATATTGCATTTATTAATACTATTTTCAATGCTCTAATGCGAAAAAGAAGGTTTCATTATTTAAATATTTGGGTAATTTGAATATATGTATTTTATATTAGAGAAGTACTTTAGGACTTTAATATTAAATCCAAAAAATATATTTCTTTTTTAGAAATTGAAAAATGATAGACGTTTGAAATCTTTAAATATGATGTGCATTCCAATTCAAAAATCGATATTAGGATTTTCTCGGAAAGGAGGCAAGGGATTTTGACAGAATTCGGTGGATAAGAAAAGTTTCGTAAAAATGGACCCGAATCTTACCTGAAAGTACAAAATTTCTCAGAACTTCTGATCTGCAAATGTCAATAAAAAGGATTAGTTGTCAGACATACAAAAAGCAACAGATACAGCTTAGAAAATGTAATCATACAATTTCTCTATATTTTCCTAAAGCTTTTTTTATGAATTTAATTTAAATCTTCAATAATTGGAAATCGTAATATATTTCAAAATAACTATACGTTGACATTGAATTAGTCAACAATTCATGATCAATTCGGATTCTCTGAATTTACATGAATTTACATGCAAGGTTTCATTACATCAATTGCACACGCTCATGACAAGCCGTCGTTCCCTTTTTTTTCTTTGAAATCAGAGGACTCCGAGCGTTGATTATTGTTATTACACGGGGGAGAATTTCATTTTCAGCTAATAACAGCGACGCGACCGTTGCTGGCTTTAACGAAGCTTAATATAATGATGATAAAACGCTTGTGAGTCTCCCCTTTCTCGCTCTCCCTTCCTCGCCGTTCGCTGTGACAATAAAGCAATGACAGGATTCGCGCTGTCCAACTTTGTTAATTTCATAGTTTTTTAATAAACGAAAATATTTGGACTTTATTGCAAATTGAGTGCTGTACTATTCTACTTTATTGCACATTCATGCTAGCGAATAACTTTTTTATGTGCTGCTATAAGGCTCTATCTACCTAAATTTTCTCTTTTCAAATTTTGAGTTTAATTATAAGTATGATTCTGTTTTTAAAGTGATATATTTGATAAAACGTATTTTATATGGCGTTTTAACAAATTAGTTTGATAAAACGCCATGTAGAATACGATTTATAAATTATTGTTGTATAAAAAAATTGTTAGGTATTATGTTTGAAATAGTAATTTTATTTTTGTAACTGTCACGGATAGGTAATAGGAATCGAATTGTATGCGTTAACATGATGTCGATTCGAAAATTCAAAGTAAAATGTTCATAGGCATTAGTATTTTTGTGAGAAGGTTCTGCGTTTTTGAATCCTCCTTCCCTTATTAATTGTTTATTGATTGATTTATATAATCTGTATTCGTAACAGCAACTGTAGGCGATGTATAGGAAGCTATTGGGGAGTGTACTTTTCTCATAATATTGCTAATATATTGCATAATTATTAACCTAATATATTATGAGCAGCAATATCCAATATAATGGTAATATATAGTCCATACTTTCGATTTTTACGCCAACTGTACTACATAAAATGTATTAAATCTTTCTAACGCAATAATTAAAAAAATTTTCTAAATTTAAATACCTTTGTTCTAAATATATAATTAAATCATTTATATTACTTTGAATTTCAAGTTACTGGATTATTAATAATGAGCAAAACTCCCAAATAAATCTCTGTACTTATACCATCGAAGACTTCATTCAGCCTGCGCTTTACCGTCCTTTCAGTCGATCCAACCTCCGCCATGCTTATTTTCATTTTCCATTTTACGGGGTCAAGAAAATTAAAAAGGAAACGGGGTGGGGGGGCGGGGGGGACGTTTGGCCCCCCCCCCCCCCCCCCCCCCCCGGCAGCGCGTCGAGCCACCGTGAGTGCAGCGCGAGCCATTGCAACTTATGCATTGGCTGTTTTCGCAGAAAATGGGCTCTTTAAAAATCACTAAGCATGAAATTTGAAAATAAAAAATAAAGCGCGGGCATTATGAATTATGATTCTGGACGGGAGCCAAGGGAGGGCCAAGAAGGTGGCGCGCGCACCGCGCTGATTTATACGGCCAATTTCAAAAATGAGAAATGCCCGAATTCAAATTGAAATTCTCGTTTCGTAAATAAAGCTTATTGTATATTCTTTTCGCTAAGTGAAATTTAATTTCATTATCGTTTCGGATGCTTTATTGGTCTCTTGGATGACAATTGTCAGCGAATGCGATGTTATCCTTGGCAACCGCCGTATATTCAACAGAATTGTCATTTTCTGCGAGCGAAATTTTTGTTTCTGTAAAATTTTATGTTTTTACTTTTTTGCAGAATTATGACCATCAAGTCTGTCATGTAAAATAACTGAAATTTCGATGTTATTTAAGTTACACCGAAATTTCTTGAAAACATGTAAACTGCGAGAAAATTTTTAATTTTTCGGTACGTTTAGCAATAGCAACTGTGTAATACACGTGAAACGTAAATATAAAAGTATTTAGATTTTCATAGTAATATTACACTAATAATAATTTTACAGCAAAAATAAAATAATTTTATGGTGAAAATTCTCAATTTAAATAGCTACATTGAGAAATGGAAGGAAAAACTCTAAATAGTCTAATAGTTCCAAAAGAAATTTTCCCTGGTTTAATTATAGTAAAGTAATTTTAAAAATTTTTTTTAAATAATTGTCGGGTCTATCGTATTCACAACCTCTTGCACAACAGGGCAATCGCATTCTTCACCACTTGCTCAATTAGAACAAACAGAGAGGAGATTTCATCTTAATTAGGATCGCGAATCGCGTGATTATGACGTGATCATGATTGTAATGCTTACCTCGGCAGGATATGATCAACGGAAGTGATTTTTTATAATGTTTTATTAACAATACTAATAATAAGGAACTAAAACAGTTTTAATACTAATATACACAATTAAATTTATTTCATATTTTGTAAATCTACGAAAATTTTACCTAAATTTTAGGTCGTGTAAACAAGGTAATATATGATTATAAAATAAACTTTTCTATTTATGAACTTCCTTTCGTAAAATATGTACGAACAGATATAAAAATTTCATAAAATATGAAGAAAGTAAATAAAATTTTTAACTGTGTAATATTATTTATTACTTATTAATGTATTAATGTTCATTGTTACGAAACATAGTAAATAATTAACAAATTTGATCATGTACCATAACAAAATTGTTTTCACCGATAATAGAATCAATGTTTGCATTTAAAGAAATACTTACTTCCGTTAGAAAACTGAAACTAACCTGTACAATAAAAGATGCTTACAAGTTTGTAATTTAAAAAGAAAACGTTGTTACTTTATTCATTTACTCTGTTCTTCTCTTATTGTTCAATAAATTGCTTTTCTAATTACAAAACTTCTCGATACGCTCTACATTTACATAAACAGAATGTGTTACGTTATAATTATAACTATAGTTGACATGGGTCTCAGTAAATTTTAATAAAATTATTTTAAAATTATTTTACTATTTAGACTGGAAAAAATTTCAATTTAAAATAAGACAACTTCGAGTTTGACCTGCCAAGTCTCAATTTTACTATTTAAACAAAGAAATTTCCCTGTAAAATTTGTCTTGTTTGATATGTGTTTTATATCTTCCAAAATTAAATCAATTATATTTTTACAACAAAAACTATATGATTGATGTCGAGTTATTTAAATAGTATATTTAATAACACTGTTTAAATATTAATTTAATTACACAAAGCTAATTTACACTAAAAATCCAAAAAATTTCTCAATACTACAACAAAAGCTTACAGATTCTTTAATAATTGTACAAACGGTACAGTACTCAGTTATTATACGAATCACTAGGGATTTTCCTTTACAAAAATGAAAGGATTTCCAGTTACACGAGCCTTTGATCTACGCTCATTAACAGTCTATTAACAAAAGTAAAGTCTACACTCTAAAACCAGAGAATTTCAGCGTTTCAAACAAATGGTAACTATAAAATTCAGACAAGCGACTCTCCCAGACCGTTCAAAATAAACCCACTTTCGCGTTTTTCAAAATTAAAACACTTACGCCATCGCTCAAAACTCACGCCGAACCAACACGGCGACCTCCTTAAAGCTATTTCTCCTCCACCCTCGCACATCTTTCTTCGCGCATTCTCGCATTTCCTTTCGGCACGATCCGAATTAGTTTCCTCGCGTTAATAACGGCCCTGAACGCGCGAACACATATTAGTAAGCGCATTACGTACAGGCGGGTTATACGTGCTAATGCCACGTTAAATGGCTGCGCGGCGCGCAACTAATTTCAGCGGAAACGACGAGAGAGAGAGCGGCAGACTTCGCAGCAGCGCGAAAACGTTCCGGTAATAAAACCTTCGTGCCTCACTTATATATTGCCTAGAGAAGAGAGGCGCTTCGGGACGATATATATATATATATATATATATATATATATATAAAGGCGCGATTGGTCATTATTTAGGGAGCAAAGCGGCGGGCCTCGCGTGTGTAAAAATCAGCGGCTAAATCCGCGAGCAAATAGCAATAAGTATGTGACTCACGCCCCAATCTCGTATCTCGATAACGATTCTCTCTCGCTCGCCCCTCATTGCGGGTGATGAATCTTTCTTATTGTATTCTGGAGAATTTTTTTTCTGGGAGCTCCGGCTGGTTACACAGTGATATTTCAATAAAGAAGAAATGTAAGAACGTAAGAAAGAGAGAATTCTTGCAAGATTCGTCTAATTTTAGTGAATCAGTTATTTTGTACTCAAATTTCTTGTTTGATAATGTTCTCTTGCTTTTATTTTAAAAATTTGTTGTAACATTAATTAAAAAAAAAATATTATTTTTTTTTCTAATTAAATTAATTAAACTTTTAATTCATTTTATACGTTTCTTGCGATAAATTCAAATCGAGAATACCTCTTATACATTAAAATCGTAGAGTTAATTATAACAAAGCACAATAGCAGCGAACAATTTCTTAGACAGCTTTATAATTAAACGCTGAGCACAGATACACATCCACCTCTATTTTTCCCCTCAAAGCACCATAATTTCGATCCGCTCACTTTCCCGCCTCAGCTCCACACAGTCAAACCTCTCAGCACCCTATAATAATAATCCCACTCGCCGCGGAATCTCAGCTGCCGGCTACAGATCCGACAAAGCGCATCGCTGCACCTCGGGGATTTTCCGCGAACGAAAAAAAAAAAAAAAAAAAAA
>JAPYZA010006128.1:0-11397 GCA_030522685.1 Eupelmus azureus | reverse complement strand
TCGTTCATACGCTTGGATTAAAACTACATAAAATAATAATCTAATAGTTATAATATAATTTATTATTTATTTATTATTGGTATTTGATGGACGTGACACAATGCATAAATTAAAAAAAATATTAAATGGCTTCGGAGTATTCATTTAATTTAGCTATATCAAATTTCGGTTCCACATTTCCGTTTTCTAATAAGATAGAATTATATTGTTATTATATCTAGTTTATTAAATGATAACCTTGTCCGCATTTATCTAAATACTAGATTTAAATTTAATAACTTATTTTTAATTTGAAATATTTTGTATCAAATATAATGAAACTTAAAATTTCTTTGAGAAAGCATGTGGCTAATACAAGTAGCAATATATTTCAAATATACTTCAAATATATATATATATATATATATGTGTGTGTGTGCGTGTATGTGTGTGTGTGTGTGTGTGTGTGTGTGTGTGTACGTGCTTGCGTGCGTGCGCGCGTGTGTGTGCGTGTGCGTGTGCGTGTGTGTGTGTGTATATGAATATTTCTGAATTTTATTAATTTTTTACAGATTTTAATAGCAATGAATGCGAACGTTGAAGATAGAGGAATTAAAGGAGACTGTACTCCGTTAATGGAAGCAGCTAGTGCCGGACATGTGGACATCGTAAGTCTTCTGATAGCACATGGAGCTGATGTTAACGCTCAGTCGACTTCAGGTAATAATTATGATTTCTTTTAAATATATATTTACTATAAAACTGTTGAATATCTTTTGTCGTTTTATAATTACTATTATTAGAATCAATTTAATTTTCGGAATCATTCACTTCAATCAAAACTTGAATGATTTGTTAAGTCATCGGTGGTCACTTAGCCTAAATTAATTTTATTTTATTGCAGGGACCCCAAGAGTCCGCCCTAATACAGGCTCGGCCACGACGGGGAATCGTGGATTTTCCGTTCTCCCGAAAACTCTATAAAAACTCTACGAAAGTTCCTAAACCGCGAGCGGTGCACCGCGAATGATTGACCACGCCCGCTGATCTTGTGATGCGTCAAGTCGCACGCGTAAGAATGTCGGCCGTGCGCGCGAGAGAGAGAGAGAGAGCGCTCGCCTCGAGTGATGAATAGATACTTAAATTATGTTATGATATGATATATATTGAATTAGGCAAATTTATTTTTTAATATTAAGTTCGAATAGCACTAAGCTCTTAAATTTAATATCAGATAAATGTATATAAATGTGTGTATATATATATATATATATATATATATATATATATAAACTTTAATCAACAATATTATAAATTAAACCTAGTATAAATTAGACTAGTATAATAATTACTTTAATTGATACCCGATATTAAATATATGTATACTTATTCGTATATATAAGTTGAAGCAAAAATTAAGAGCTTCCAACGCGAATATAGAGAAACGATACTGCGCGCGGCCAGCATTAAAGAACTCAGAGACCAACACTCACTAATCGTCTTCTTAATCAGTAAACTTAATAGTTTCTAATAATATTGTAAAAATTATTTAAAGAATTTTTACCAACCTGATCTCTTGTATCATGTCTGCACTGCTGTCTGTCGGCCTTGCAACCTTTTTCGCTGGTAGAAATTTGGAAAAATTAAATAGTCTATTGCTGCTGTTAAATACGAAATTTATTGGCTTTCAATAGTTTAAACACAAATCGCAAAAATTCAAACTACTGAATAAAGAATCGTTAATTCAATTACAATTACAATTTAACATAACAACTCAAAAAAGAAAAAGGAACGATAATTATGATAAATTCAAAAACACGAAATTCGCGAACACGGCTGTCAAATGTACTGCGTTACGATCCCCGCGCAACTGGGGAATCTTTATGATTTATAGTGCTAATTTTCTCGTCCTCTCTCTCTTAACTTTTCCTCAAAACTGCAGATTTTGCTGCTCGCGTTCGTCACCTCGCGATCACGCAGGACCGGTTTCATCCTGACGTGATCGAATGTTTAGTCGCGCGCGCCGAATCTTCTGCAGTTTGCAAGAAAAGTTTTTATTCCATCGGTCATCGCCGCTGATGACTAGTGGCCTTGGCGGCTCTAGTTTCGATGATACGTTTAATTTATTTAACAATATATAAGATATATTAACCTTTAGAGGGCCGGAAAGCCAAAATATTGGCGCATCCTATGACCGACACTTTGACTTTGATTCGTCAATGATATAAAATAACTTTTATACTAGTTTTCTGAATGCGATATGCCCCTTAAAATCCCAAAGGTTAAATATATGTTTTGGATACATATTTTTATTGTGATTCGATTTGTCACATAATAGCTTATATTCCAATGCAAACGACCACGCAAAATAAAACAAAATATTATGAATATATAATCAATTTCTTTTTTATTTCGTATTAAAACCGATTGCAATTTGTGTGTTAAGCCATCTCTTTTATCATCACTAATCTTTAATGTTATAATATATTATAACATTATACTTATAATATTTAACATTTAAACTGACCAGGACAGTGTGTGACCTTGGGGTCATCAAATTTTATGAAACTTTGTCAAAGGCTTCTCTATTCTATAGATAGATAACAGCCAGAGCCTCAGCGTCTAACGTTCAGTTATTTCTGAGATACACTATATCATGAATTTCAGTTTTAAAGGCCTCTGACTGAAAAAGACAAATTTCGCAGAACTCTTTTCATGAACTTTAAGAAAACTTTTTATAATTTTATATATTTGTGGGTCTGCTGAAACCTAAAATAAACATTATATATTTATTAAAAACTATAAAAAATATATTACATTGAAAAAAACAATTTTATGCGCAAAAATTCAATAAAATAATTAGTTCTCTCCAGTATTATTTATGCGATAACTTAATAAAATATATAATACTTATTAATATAGTATTCTCCTAACCATCAGGGGCGATTCGCGTGTCTACGGCTACGGCTACAACACTTAAACTGGTCGTTTGATTTCTACTGATGCACTTTATGAGTTCACAAAACAAAGCACACTGCGATAATGAAAATAGAGAAGAGCTATGAAGTCTGATGTGGTCAAGTGCATCGAAGAGCTGCACGTCTTCAAATGTTTGTAATAGCGCATAGATTTTTTTTTATTTTCGCGATCGCTGGATCATTTCCGAGCAGGGTAATCATAAATCTAAGCTGCAACATCGCGAATTCAGCGAAGCGCCCCAAGTAATACTGCGCGCGCTAAGCAATATCGCTCTCTCGCTCCGCGTCTGTTGGCCAGCTAAGAAGTAGCAGCTCAACTATCGAATATCTCTCCGATTGCCCACATGCTTTTTGAAGAACAACTCCTTCATGGGAACTCGTTGTTGATTGCCGTTCGACGTATCTTCACCTTGGAAAAGTAGGCCTTGTCGAGTCGTCCATCGGTAAGTAGATCGGCTACAGCGCTATCCATCACATATTTCGACAGACATTTAATTTTTTCTCACTCCGAGGAGTGATCTTTTTGCTGCAAGTGGGACCCTCCGAATGGCTCGTGGGCTTAGGCTAAAAATTTCTTTAACTTTAAGCGTAATTTTAAGAGCCTGGAGGGTTTTGTCCTGTGCTGTGTTTTCTAACCTCCATCCAAGGACTGCTGCGGCTCCTGCTCGATTTTGCCCGTCTACATCAATGGTAATCTGCGCATAACATCACAAGATCTGCTTGCCGTGGAGGGAGGATTTCTGTTTTGAGGTCAAATTAAATTATATTATTTTGTTGGAATAGTTTTTCTTTTAAGGTTAGTTTTTCTACCTCATCCCGTGCCCCACGAAGTAACTTTTCATGTTGTCCGCCAGGGGGCGCAATGGCTAGTAGTGGCGCCATCTCAAACACAGTAGCTGACAACATGCGTGGTGTGCAAGATAAAGCCACGATCAAAAGCTACGTTTATTAAATGCGTTGGATGTAATAAGTATTTACATCCCAAATACATCACATCCGCATCCAACGCAGCTCAAAACGTTGGAAAATTGCCGCTACGATGCCAGAGATGTATAACTGCTAAGAAGGTCTTTCGCAAAGCGGAGCAGACGCGCGCGGCGCACACTACCAAGAAGAGCACACACACTCGAGAGCTCCGCTCTGTCTGTGAGTCGAGTGACGTCGGCATAGCAACGCTGTTCCTGCTCATGCTCGGATCTCTATTCCCGAAGAGAGAATACCTAATATCGCTGCTTTAGGAATCAGCGCCTTAACATCGATAACCATTACGCGCTCTGTGTGTGCAGCACTGTATCACACTACGTGCAGGGGCACTCAAGATTCTTTGATTTCGGATGCAGTACATCTAGGTTTGGAGGCCATCACTGGCATTTATGATCGTTTCATCAGTGGGTCTGACATGGTGTCGGCTGGGGCTGAAATAATTGACCTAGTTCATGAAGAACTTGACTCTATCCCTAAGATATTAATTAATTAGGGTGATATTACTAACATTTATGCCGCTCTCTCTCAGCTTGGCGACAACCTCATGGAGGTAGTTAATACTTTAGCCCGACTAAAGACATTTATACCACACAAGGGCACACTTCCATGGGTTGATGCCGAGCTGGAGACTATAAATAGCGTGATACAAAAAAAAATTTTTTGACTTGATAAATTGATTTGTGTTTTCTTTTTCCTTTCATTTTACTATTTATAATTAAAACCTTTCAATAGGAGAACCAAAATCGTTAATTATATCGACTCGCGATTTTAATGCGTAAGATATAGAGAAAAAAGCAATTTTATTATAATACTTTAAAACAACACGCATTATAGGTGATGGGAGAAGGAGACGATGCAATTGTAATGCATTAGGATAGCGCGAGAGTTGTTAGTGGTGGGAGGAAGGGAAGATCCCATTAAAACGCATTAGAATCGCGCGAGAATTACCGGTGGTGGGAGGAAGAGACGATTTTTCGCCAACACGTGAGATAGAAGTCTCGCGAGAACTCGTATATTTGTCACTTGCTTTTTCCAACTTTCTTGTCTTGCTATAATATATACTTTGTATCTATTATGTCTGTTAATTTTTGAGTAAAATTTAAAAGGTGATTAAATGCGTTTTCTATGTCCGATGATTACGTGAGTAAAAAGACTTGGATTAAATTGAAATTTTGAGAGGAGGTAGATTTTTCATATATATCTCGACTAAGTTCGTTGCGCAGCTTACCAAATTTATAAGTTGCAAAGATATTAAAGTTTTAAAAAAAATTTTGATAAAATTTTGAATGAAAGTATTTTAGTAACTAAGCAACCATTTTTATGATCAATAGCTCATTTTCTTCATATTTTAACACAATTTTAAGATTAAAAGAAGTTTGGAGATCTATTTAAATTATACAGGGTTTTGTAACTGTAGAGAACGATATTATTTGCCATATTTTGATATTTATCTGAATATTTATTTATAAAATTTGAAAATTTTTATGTGATTAAATTGGTAAGAGTACTTATATTTAATACGTAATGAAATTGCAATATATTATTCTTTGCTAATCAAAGGTATTATAATCTGCGCAATTGGTAATAATAGATATCGATGCCTTTTAAATAGTAATCATAGGTACTTTGGGAATTAATATACTTATAATTTCTGATTTTAAGATATTCATATTACAAAAATTTTAATACTCATATTACAAATTCCTGTATTTTCACCTTACCTTGTTTATAACTATACTGAAAGGCTTACTATATAATGCTCATATTTTGTAACTAAACTCTAACACTTACTTTATAAAGGGGTCACTACCTTAAATTTTTTTAAATCAAATAAATAAAATAAAATAAAATATTCAGTATTACAAAATTTGCAAATCACAGTAAAGATTTTGATTAAAAAATTATGCTTAATCATACTTAATATTTAAACTATATAACATACATTTAGAAACAGTAAATTAATCTTAAGGAAGCTAGGTGCCAATGAATTGGTAGCGGTTTTTTCTTATTTTATTTTATTACTTATTACGACCAAAGTAATTGATTTTTGTCTGCTAATTCTCACCGCGAAATTTGGGTTTTTAGTTAAGAAAATTAAATTCTTTTGCGAGTTCTTTATTTAAATAGTCGAAATTAATGGAAATTACCTAAGTTTCCGACAATCTATACAACCAATGTGTTGAATTTTACAGCGCGCTCGAATTTAGACCGATTGACTTATAACCTATTTCTAAGTTGACCTTATACTTAATTTTTTTTTTAGTTTATCGGAGTTCCGGCGGCGTGTTCAACGGGACCCCTAGTGCCTTGCGACTTGCGCTCGAGGTAAATTCTTATCTAATTCTTAGTTATAGTCTGTTAAGCTTTGTTTACTTATTTATATATTTTATTATTTTTTCTATATATATATATATATATAGGGCCAAACTTTCGAAAAGATGGACCTCACCTCTTGCGATGACCGGAACAGGTCATATAGTGCAGTGCTCGAGGGTGTTACCGTGGGGCGCCTGACTCCTATATATGGCATGAATTTGCCCCTACTGACAGATTCCACTCCATCGCACCTGGCGGACCTACCCCGGCACATAAATCCAAAGATAAACAATGGTCTAGGTTCCTCTTTTGGTATCAATCGGCCATCGTATTATCTTCACGGATGTCATTCGTTTACTAAAATCCACTCCGAAGATGGCCATTTGGATAGTGCGAATCTAATGCACTGGAGTGTAGGTTCGTCCGCTGTCAAATTATGGCTGGTTGTACATCCGGATGACTTCAGTCGGACCTGCCATGAGACCGCCCGATTTATTGCTGCTCTGCGAAAGAAAGGTGGAAAGAGTCGCCATTTTCCTTGGGGCGCTGGGTGTTCTTCCCCCCTTTTTCATAAAAATCTTGTATTGCTGCCCGTCTTTCTGCGCAGCCTGAACATCCGGTTTCAGATCATCGAACAGCGGCCTGGCGATCTGATCTACGTTGGACGCGGTGTACTGCACCAGGTCATTAATCTAGGAATTGGATTGGCCGAAGCTGTAAATGTAGGCTGCATCAGGTGGAATTTGGTGTCTCCTTTCTTCTTGCCGTGCCTCTGCACAGATATTGCCATTAGATATGTGCCACCCAATCATTCGGTGACTGGCGTAGTTTCCGAGCATCCGCGCCGTATATACGAGTGCCAAGTCGAAGGCTGCCACAGTACCTTTGATCGGAAGCACCTACTTACGCAGCATGAGGAACGGCACCGCGCTCCGGACAAGCCAAGAAAGGAACTTTCTCCGGTCTGCAACAAGCTCATCCTTTATAAAAACCTTCCTCGACACAAATTCATACAGCACTTTAGCCGTCCCGAGCTCAAAAGTGTCGTTGTATGTGGAATTTGCGGTCAAAGCGTAACTGCTCAAAATCTTTCACGACACCGCCAATCCGATGACTGCTTACGTCGTGCGCCGAATAGAGACCCTTAGTATTATTGTAGAGCTTAGGCCAGAAGATATAGTTTTTCGTCGTAACTGTACTTAATTTAATATATTTTTTTATTATCTGTTTAGCGACATAAGGTACTTATGGATATAATTATTAAGCTTAAATTGTAACTCTGGAAATTCTCGAGTTTTATATGTTAAACTTTCCTACATATTTCCAGAGAAGCATCGCTCATAGTGACTGCATGTCTATGCATGTTTGACTTAACACTTCTAGGAGGTTGTGTTATATAAAGTAATGTAAATAGTAGCAAAAATGTATTAAATATTAATTGAGGCTTCAACAGACTTATAGCGAATACTATGTTTACGTAGCATATTTTAGTTCTAAGCTGTTTCGAACAATATTTTGTATGTCGAATAAAGTATCCGTAAACTTTATATTATCTGTGGGTTTTTCTTATTACCTATTTTTATAGAATATTTTTTTTTTATTTGTGGCTCGCTATATACATATATATTTCTTCTCTCCATTAAGGTAGATTTAACGGCGGGTATCGTATCAAGCGAAGGCTCTGTAGGGGGCTTAAATTTTTGTGCAAAATTTTGTTCAGTAAATTATTTGAAAAAAAAACCTTTTTAACAACCTGTGATCATTCATAAAAAAATCTTCTGCTAATACGAAAATCAACGTTATTTTCTTGATTCAGATAATCAATTGTGGTTGTGCGCATGCGCAGAAGTGAGTTTTCACCTTTTTTTTTGATAGCTTTTTATACGTTCGATAAGGCGTATATTTAATCACAATATTAGATTCCTCGTGAAAAAAAAATCTTCAATTACATACTTAATTTGCTAAGAATTATTATTTTATAAGCTATACTAAACCGAGATTAGTAATTCTCATCTATGGATGCTCATAAGGTTACATGCTAAAAATTATTTACATTTCTTTTTTTTTCAATAATTTGGTCGGTGACCCTAATTTTTCTTTGCACTAAAAAACTGAAGAGTTATGGAACACTTCTGAAAATTCCACGAATTTGGTATATTTTGTAAAGGTCGCTATTATTAGTTCCGGTGTATGTCCATTACATTCGCATTAATTTGATAATTATAGTCACCGTCATTTATTTTATTTCCTTCGCTTCGCGGCTGACGTTAAGGTACATATATTCTGAATTTATTGAGTTACATTTGTCTAAATATTAGTTTAGGCTATGCTTATTTCGCTTGCACACTCAGCTTTTTCTTTTTTCCTTCTTGATACCTGACTCTCGTGCCTGCGTCCCTAGGTATCCCCTCCGTTGAGCTGTTTATTACACGTAAGCGCCACAGATCTAACTCATCTATTTACCCTCTTACTGATCACTGAACTATTTGCAACTTATTTGTTAATTTTAATGGATTAGCTCTTTCATTTATATTGATATATTTATATTAATATTCATCATGGCTGAATGAGTTGATGACATTATTAACCTAAAGCCTTTTGATTACTATTATCCTTCTTAGTAACTATACTATGTGACATGGCAAATCAGCCATGCACAAATTAATTGCAAACTATGTAAAGAGCGACGGAAAAGCGTCGCGCGAGGATAAAGTCAGCAGGAGCTGCGCACACACGCGACACATAGACATATACACATAACACATAAACACAAACACACACACACACACACACACACACACGCACGCACACGCACGCACGCACACACACATACCCACACACACGGCGAAGAAAGCCGAGAGAGCCGCGGAAGACCGCGAAAGAAAAGAGATAAGAAAAGGGGTAATGAAGAGAGAGCGCGAAAGGAAGCCACGAGGCGAGAGCGCCGAAATTTCCATTCGGCAAGGCACTCTCGCGTAGCCCTTCGAATCGCCCATACGAAAAGTAAATCAGGGCACTGTGGCTCTGATCGGCACGTATCCCGGCTCCGCGACAGCACCGTTCCGCTTCAGCGTCCAGTTCCTGAGGGGAAGATGCAGAACGTCCGCGAGCGCTCACGGGTACACGGAGCAGCGGGAAAAGACCGCTGATCAGCTACGACGCGAGAGTCAGCGGGCAGCCATTTCAACGCGCCCAGGCGACGGCCGTCCTACGTCAAGGTCACCAACGGCCGATAGACGAGAGGAAGAAGCGGGAGTGCCCGGCAGCAACAACACGGCGTGCTTAGCGGATGAAGGCATCATCGGAGCGAATTTCGAACAAAATAAGTTTAGGTAAATTCGCGCACACTAGGAGAACACGCTGCCGATGGCTACGCTGTGCCGCCGACCAGCGTGCGGCATACTCTGCTCGCTCTTCTCTCTTTCGCCTAAAGATAATTCAAGCGATAAAAAAAAAATTAACAAAAAAATTTTATAACAAAAAGAGACGTGCGAATAAAAAGCAGCTCCCGCCTAACTTATGCTCGCGCCGCGCATAATCGAGAAACCGAACGCCTCGCGAAGGAGATAGAAATTTTTGTCAAAGAAAGAAATAAAATGTCATTAGAATTATGATTTTTTATTTCTTGAATAAATGAGAAAAAAATTGATTTTTTTTAGAAAAGAGCGTTTTTATTTGCGAAAAAAAAACATAAAAAAACGAAGTAAAAGAAAAGACGAGCGACACGAAAAAAAACCCTCGTCATATTCGTTCCTCGGATTTTTTTCTCCCCGCTTTCAGCGTAAACGCGACTTGCGCCCCCGACGCTCTCCGCGGTCCAGAGAGCTGGAGGAAGCTGAGCAGCTGGACATCCAACAGTCGCAGAGAAA
Organism: Eupelmus azureus; assembly: GCA_030522685.1. Classification (NCBI taxonomy): domain Eukaryota; kingdom Metazoa; phylum Arthropoda; class Insecta; order Hymenoptera; family Eupelmidae; genus Eupelmus; species Eupelmus azureus. Next base: position 1,271 of record JAPYZA010006128.1, on the reverse strand, counting down.
ATAGAGGAGCAAGGTAATTTGGCGGCTCGCAAAGAAATAAAATAAACGAAACGAGTCACCAGCTCAAAAAATGGCGCCCAACGTATTATCGGGTATAACGAATAAATAAAGTGAAAATTAGTAATTGTTAATTATTTAATATGCCCCAGTCACAAAATGGCGCCCAACGTAAAAACGGGAAATTAGAATAAAAATTAGATTAGCACGCGCGATTATTTAATTTATATCTGGGCAGCACACAAAATGGCGCCCAACTACAGGGGAAATTAGAACCGAAAATAAAATAAAATATTAAAATATCACGCGCAATTATTATTTGATTTATAGAATAAAGCATACAAAGTCAATTGCGATAATAGAAAGTTTTTTTTTAATAAGCGGAACATTTTCTTTTTGAATTGTAACTAAAATTGAGCGCGAGCACACAGACGGCAAATAAGATAAAGTAAGCCCCTATCTAACAAAATATAACAATGATAGGACATGCTAGTAATAACCGATAGGCAGAAAGGATCATAATCGTAAATAATTTTAAGTAAGTAAAAAAAAGTTGCGAAGAAGTCGCAACGGCCAGCAATCGGTTATTGTTAGAAGTCAAGCGCGCGGATGTAAACATTATCCGAATGCATGTAAATAAGCCGAAATTCGAAATTCCAAGATCAAGAGACACTTTTCAGCACCTTTAAAATTTAACGCAGTAGAAATTATTACGAAATAATATTTCGAACGGATCTTCGACTTACGACTTATAAGGCATATAGCCGATAGCATATATAGTTATACATATTATAGATACATAATCATGCATATATATATATATATATATATAATCGATAAAGTTGTAAAAGGACGATGAAATTTTGAAATGAGACAGAAAATTATTTCGATTCGATTTTAAGATTTTTTTATGAATATATTAATAAATGAATAATCACGAGTGTTTCAAAATAATAAATAATTAGAAAAATAGTATTGAATTTAAGAATCGAATATTTAATAAATTAATTAGAAAATTTTTTGAACAGTTATAATAAAAATTAATCAGTACAAATTAAAATAAGTAAATAATCTTGATATAATTTAAAACGGAAATTGTTAGTTTTTTTTTTTAATTAAAAATAAAAAAAAAATATTTAAATTCAAAATAAATTACGAAATCGAGAATAATAAAGCAACGAAATATATTAAATTAAAATCAGATAACGGGGAAGAGTACGTATTACCGATAGAGATAGTTAATTATTGGTCTATAGTAAACAGAGAACAAATCG
>JAPYZA010006127.1:0-12761 GCA_030522685.1 Eupelmus azureus | reverse complement strand
TTTTTTGCGGTTTTTTTTTAAAGTTTTCGATTGTATGTTTGTTTTGAGAAAGGGTAGGATAATTGGATGATTGTTAGAAAATTAATCAGTGATTAATAACGTTATAATCATTTAATTTAATGTGACTCTGACTTACTAATTGATGTGATTTTGCATACTAGGTGGTACAAATTTTGACAGGTGTTACCTGTTAAAATTTGGGAACAGGTATATTTGTCTGTTAAATTGACTGGCGAACTATTTGCCATTCATTCAATTAACAGAGAAATTTCTGATAACTTAATGAAATCTTAAAAACTGGACTTTAGTTAATATGGATATACCAGAATCAAATAAAGTATGTGAATAGTGAAATGTAGTTATCATGGAAGTCCATATATATTTCTATATTTATAGATATTTTCAGATAACACCAAAAATTTATAGAATTTGCGATTTAATTTGACTATCTATTCAATACATAATTCGCTTAAAAACTATAATTTTATCTGTTATTTAAGAATAAATTAAATTTAACAAATAATAATAATCGCTTGAACACATTTTAATACCAATAAAATGATTTTTTAAATATTGTCCGAACGCACCCCGATTTCACTACTTGGAACAATCGTAATAGTTTACGAAATGTGCTTAAAATCTTTTAATGACGTTAGTGGTAATTCCACTACTACTATACAATACTATATATTAATGCATAATTTCTTTATCATCAATATTTATCTTTGAATTTTAAATATTAATTTATTTCAAAATATTTAAATGTTTTTGAAAAGTCAAATATTATCTTGAAAAACAGAGCATTAAACGTCACGGGTGAATGAACTTGCTGACTTTCAATCAGTTATCAAAATCTCTCGACAAATTTTACTTGATAACTATTACAACTCTTAATTTTACGTTTATAAGATATTGTACGAACATTTAATTATATCAATGAAAGCGTGATTTATTTTTATATTATTAGATCATAATCCTCAATTAACTAATCTTTAGTTGTTTTGATTATGTCATATACTTATTAAACAGTATAAAAAAGAATTGTATAATATACTTCCGGGAAATAGATAACTCTAGAATCAAAATTTAAAATTTGTTTTAGCGTTTTTATTTTACATTTATGCTATTTATTCGAATGTAAGTTCACTAACCAAACTACCTTAAATTTTATAATTATTTTTCATTAAAAATTTCCACTAATGTAGTTTGTAGTTCCGGATCAAGAATCTATAAGATTAGATTATGACTCAGATCGAATTTGAAGTAGTAGTAACGCCACTTAAAATCTGATTAAGATTTATTTCCTAATACTATACCTGTCAAATATCACTCGAAGTGGCGTTAATGTCTATCAATAAATACACAATTAAAAATATATAATCTCTATGTTTATATAATTATTATTTGTTATCATATATTGGTCAAAGATAACTGATAATCATAATATTTAATAAATTAGTATATTTCTAAAAATTATATAGCATGAATAAAAAATTGATAAACACTAATCATATTTGTTACACAATAAATAATAAAAAAATATATTATGTGCTATTAATAGAAGTTCATCTGCATGCAGACTCGATTCCAGTCAAGCAACTCGCACCTACGCTCCCTTTTTGAGACCTGGTAAACCCGTCTATCAAGATTTCTAATAAACAATTATCTTATAGCGAATAATGATAAGAGATTTAGAATCATGTTACTACAACAACTTATTTGTCCGATTACATTTGCTAATTTTTCCTTTTTCAGTCTTGTTTTTCTTCATTTCTAACTATTAGCCAGGGTCTATGCCTTTATTATTGAAACACTAAATTACGTTTACGTTCAAGCCGTGGTAGAAAAACGAGGCTAATTGCTAAATTAAATTAAAACTATTGCTGGATTTTCTAAAAATAAACTTAATTATTTTGGTCTTTATTAAATTGGTGTTGAAATTCTATCTGTATTTATTTTTGTAAAATGTATGGAAAAATAGTCAACAAATTGTATAAAAAATTATTAAAAATTGAACATTTTTGAATAAAATGTTTTTTATGTCTAATTATCTGTTCTTTTCTTCTTTAAAGTTTTACGTTTTATTTGTCTAATATCTACAAAGTTTCTCATTATTTTTAGAAACAAAATATTTCAAGTAACTAAAAACAATTTTCATATCGAATACGCATAATAAATCGTCAATCTTTTAATCCACCAATCACAGCCTGGCAATAAATTAGGCCTTGCATTCGGAAGGAAGCATATCAGGAATTTTATTTAACAAATTGTTCAGCTTACTTTTGAAAAAACACCTTACACAAACGTTCTCACGAATGCATTTCTCTTGAAAGCGCTGCCTTACGCGAAGTTTTCTGTTCCAAGAATCTCGTTTTCGACATAACCAGCCAGGCGCGCGCGGACGAGCGCCTCGATCTATATTCGATTGTCGCGGCATCGATCTGGCTGCTTGGAAGCGATTTGAAAAAATGTAAACGAACAAACAAAATTTGTTAAAAAACGATGAGCTCGCAGCAGCGTTCCGGAACGCACCGAGTATTACTGACGTACGTAATGTTACAATCAGGAATTGGCGAGCGGTCAATGCTCGAGTGACCCCAACAACAGTAAAAGTGACACACGAACCTGCTGTTCGATTCGGACGCGTGCCGAATACTTCGATTTTACGTCTGAACGATGTAGACGATGCTTGTCTCTTTAAATTTCTTTACTTTCTAGACGCTTGGAGCTGTGGTAATCGTACTTGAATGCAGATGGGAATTTTCAAATTTTTTAAAAATAATAAAACATTACTCTGCCATTTCTTTCGATTTTTTTAATCGTCATAATTATAATTAACAACAATTTTTAATTTAGCAGACAATGATTCTTAATGTATCATTGTTATTGTTTAAGTTTTTTTACTCCAAAAAATTCTAATAAAAATAAGTTGGTTTTCTGAAAATAACAATGATTATAGTTTTACGGAATTTTTTATATTGTATCAAAACTTGTTTAAATTTTTACAATTTTTTACCCGTACTATTAAAATAATTAGTCATAGATATCTCGAGTATTATCTTATTTTAGTCAAGATTATATTTTTAATTATCGTAAAGTTCGTGCTTGTTACGTCAACCTTAATTTTGTGTAATTGAAAATTTCGATTGAATAAATTTCAATCATAAAAAGTGAAAAATTAATTTGAATATCTATCCTCGACAATCAGTAGAGGCACTTTTCCTATCCCACCGAAAATGAAAAAGTTCGTTACGTAAGTTCGAATGACTTTTAAAAAATTAATTAAAAAAAATTCTTCAACTTTCCAGCCTCACTCTAAGTAGTTTCTAGTTTCTCCCTCTTCATTAATCTTGCCAAATTTCCAAACACTCCCAGGCACTTTCAACATTTCACCATTGCATACTTCAATATTAATCAATCCCTAAATCACTTGACCAAGCGCCAGTACGTATTTCATACGAGCCTTTTCCAATTCCGAGCACGAAGCTACACCAAGCCTCAAGGTCGTGCCCAACTCACCAATCCATCCGAAAACCTCCAATCTCCGCTCGGATCGCATCCAGCATCACCGCATCTTCTCTCGTCCAAAAACCGCGAGTGGAGTAACGCGCGCGGGTGCAAGAAGCGCGCGCTGGCACTATATATCCTCGCGCAAAGTTGCGCATAGAGGCACGTATTACTGGTGACATAGACAGCTGATACATACGTGCCATATCGGGCCGATCGGTATGCGAGTCGCGCTCTCGCGCTGCCGCAGCGGCCGGCGATCCAAACCTTCGCAAAGGACGTTGACCGGTAAGTGCACGCAGCTCGCTTCTTATATGCGCGTTTATGTATACGTATATACAAGCGCGGAGCTGCTCTCGCGCGAGCGAGCCTTGTGTATAAAACACGTTGCCCGAGAGACAGAGAGAATCGCGCGATTTGCAAAATAAAGCTGTTGGCGCGCCCGAGCGCGCTATTAATTAATTAATTATTATCGCGCCAGCGAGCGGACGTTCCGGATCTCTCTCTCTCTCTCTCTCTCTATCTCTCTTGCTTACTCATGCGAGTTGAGCGTCTTATGATGCAATTATTGAGCGCAGGTGATGCGGAGTTGGTGCAAGATCCTTAGATCTGTAGAGTCGCTTTATTTTTGTTAGTTTATATAAGTCGTTTATGAAATTTGATGTAGTAATAAAATAAACAGCGGAAACATATTGTTTGAATAAACGTAATAAGTATAGATCAAAAGGTAATTTTTATGTTCTTATGTTATTTGACAAGATTTTTTTAAAATAAATGTTGAAGTAGAAACTTTTGTACGGTAATATGTGTTAAATAAGAAATTTCATTTTTTTTCAGGAAGAACGTTTTCGGGGTAGGAAATCGCTTTACGAAATGTGTCACGATTTTCATTCTTTTATTGACTAAATTATTACTTATGCTTTATCAATTTGATTTTTGTTTGTGCCAAATCACGTATTATCATTTTGCAATACCGACGAATCTTTTGCGAATGATTTCAATGTTTGGGTGAAGAGAATCATAAAGTAGCAAAGAATTTGTTGATTTAAACTTATGCAAGATATGTTACGTAATACTTAAGTTTATATTTACGAATTCTTACTTCAAAAATCAGAGCTGAAATTTGTAGTCATTATTTATTTCTCAATTCTTGTCTTTACAATATATTTTTCAATATATTTATGTATGTCGTATTTAATAAATAAATAAAAACTATAAATTTGGCAATAGTGAAAAAATCACGTTAGATCCTTAGAAAGATCTATTTAATTTTTTGTTTTGTATAATTCTGTATAAACTAATGTAATTCAAAATTACAAATAAAACTATCTTAATCTTAAATTTAAATGAATATTAATTATTAATGAATAAATTAATAATAAATGCTATAAATTCTTTATTTATTTTTAATTCGATTAGAATTATCTATAATACAGGATATTTTTCAGTTTTTCAATAAGTTATTCTTGTCAGTAATTTAGTTAGCACTGGGATTGTTAAAATCTCAATATTTTGTGTATTAATCCCATATGTATCATGTGCGCAAACTCGATTTTTGACTCATGTGACTGTAACCTAAGCAAACTGAAGTTGTTTTGTTTACTTTTATTAAACTCACTTTTTAGTCTCGATTCGCACAGGCATTCAAAAAAAATATGATATGCAACTAGTGCACTAGTCAAGTATTTTTTACGCGCACGTGAGTTTACCGGTAAACCCGATTGGTGCGTTCTTAGTGTGTAAATAAAAATTGAAAAATATAAAAAAATATAATGGAAAAAATTACTAAAAGAACTGGGAAGAATGACTAAAAAACTTGTAACTCAAGATATAGTCACCCTTTATTTAAATGTTGCTAGCTTACAAATGTTGATTCAAAAGTTTATATGACTTTCAGGAATATATTGTGATCAATATTTTATGATGTTTAAATTGTATGATTTAATTTTATGACGTGTAAATTGTAAGTGCATATTAGATAATAAATTTGCTTTGATATTAACCAAAATCACAGATTATATTTTACAATAAAAAGTTGGATTTTCGTTACATTTAAAAAATATAGACATTTTTTTATAAAACAGAGAACGTAAGAAATAAATGAATTTTTAATTTCGTAAAAAGTATACACTCAAGCTAATTTTATATTTTATTGCACACAATTTACTTTAATTATTCAACTATATCTGTTTAAAGATCTTTACAATACTATAACTTTCTAATATTTATATTTTCTAATTTTAGAGTTTTCGGCTTTCTCAAATATGGAGGAACGAAATATGTTGACTAATTCAGTAATGAACCTCAGTATAATTAGCCTTGGCCTTGTCGCCTATGGGAAGAATAAAACTACAAATAAAACTTTTTCAATAATTTTATGCTTTATATAACAACATGAAAAATGATTGTACCGTTTTTAACCACATTACAAACATTCATTATTTGATTGTGCGATTCACATCGTAATAATTATGCTGCAGTTAAATTCTTTATCGTTTTCAAGACTGTTTCTACATTGCGTTGCTCCGGTGGTTTCGTAACAAAATCAACGTTTGCAGTAAAAAGCGTGAAACCGGCAGAAATATTAACGCGTTCGGCAGATCGGCGCAGCACGACGTAGAAAAGGAAAAGAAAAAAAATGACTGAGCAACGCCGGCGCTTCCTATTCGTTTCGGGTTTCACTTAACAATAACTGATTTCTTTCTTTCGAGTTGTCGTAGCAGTTATATGATCGCCGTCGGGCATCGTGCGACGCTTATGTCTGCATGTGAAAGACGGAAAACCCACGTGGTATGAACTTCCACAACCTGAATCGTGTAGCGCTGAAGGAGGAAGAAGTTAATATTCTGATTTAAGGCAATAACACAACGTTTAAATGAGTTGAACTAACGTTTTTTTAGTGTTTGCGTTATTTTTGAAAACAACATTTTTATTAGAATTTTATTGAAATTTAATTTTAAATGTCTTCGCAGATGTTTTTCAAGAAAATGTCATGTTAAATTTACGGAAGTATTTGGAAAAGTGATTCATATTAAATATAATTAAAATGATTCATAGAAATGTATTTATAAATTGTTCTTACTATTTGATAATGCACACGGTACGCAAAATAAAAATTACTTAAATTAATATGACTCTTTGATCACAAAAGATTGTTCGTATTTCTTTTATTGGTTTAAAACAACAATTTAGTTGTATAAAATTTCTTTTTAATTAAAAATATTTCTACAGAAATGAATATTTCTGAGATGACTGACTTTTATTATATTATTATAGACATTTTGATTCAATAATAGTTGTTTTACACTGCAATTTTCTGGTTCGTCCAATGTTTGTGAAACTATGTCTACTTTTCATGTTGATTGACAACAAAATACTTTATTGATTTACATACATGTAAAAATAGCAATCATTGCTTAAAAAAATGTGTATTTACTTATTAACAAAAATATACAGTTTTATTAATAGAAAATATAAGTCAGTTAAAAATCCAAACAGCGTGATTTTCAAAAATTTTGGTTTGTTTATTTTATCGCATCCAAGCATTAATACCCGCCAATCCTGGCAATAAGTGAGAGTCATTTTTTCACTTTCTGCGTTACATCATCGTTACACTAGCAGAGCCCAAGCTCTTTAATTGGCTGGAAGGAGCTCAAAGCGCAATAAATCCCGATTCTAAATTCCATTTAAAAATGTTAATCGATAATATTGTGATGACGCCTTAAATTGCCAACTACTACTCCTACAAAACATCAAGTTGTCGCGCAGTTTCGCACAGTCCCGCACACACTTACACTCGAGCGCACGACGCGGGCCTCCGAAACGTTGACCCGAGGTCGTGAACCTCAGCGCTCAAATTCTACTCTCCCTTTTCTCTCCTCTCTCCTTCTCCGTCCCTCGCTCTCCCTCTCCTGTTCACCGAGCATATAGGAGCAGTTCTTTCGAGCAAGTGTATTCCTTGTACATTCCGCGAATCGTTGGCGAAAAATCCACACTCAAATAGTTCAGCCGTGTAGTTTTAGGCTTCGGATTCGGCGCGCGCGCGCCGATGAGTTATGCGATGATTAGCTCGCGCGTGTGTGGCTTGGCGCTCGATCGCGCCACGCGCTTCGGCGCCGATCCTTCTTATATTCAAATTGATCATCGGGCAACTATGTTTCATCGAAAGCTCTGTTAAAGGTACATTAATCCCGATGGGCGATTAACATAAGAAGATGCCGGCGCTGCGGGGTCGTCAGCACGCAAGCGTCAGGCGACATCATCCTTCGAGCGCCGCGCACATACACACTCGCGCCCGGTTTTATATTTCCGCGAAGAAAAGTTGTGTAAATTATGTCAGAGGCTAATAACGTCGTGCCGTGGTAGCTTCCTGATTATACACGCGGGATCGCCCGGCTAAATGAGATATTATTGAGCTGGCGAGCGAGCTGTTTTGCATGTTTTTTTTTTTTTTTCTCGTGGACAGGAGTCATCGAACGCTGAGGCCCTTTAACTCTTTACGAAGATTGACGTAATGTTGATACAAATATTATACGGAAGAAAGGAAAAATTTCTTTGATTTGACGCGTGGCGTTTGGAAAATCAAGCGGATTGGACAAACTGGTTTTACGTGACGCGTAATTATTTCTTAATTGATTCTTCAAGATACATAAATAATAAATACATAATTAAATAACGAAAACAGTTTTTTTTAAAACAATTGTAATTTCATTTATGTTAAAAATGTTGATGTAATTTTAAGAATGGTTAAACAATAATTTTAATAAAATAGTGTTTTTATAGAACAGTCAATGGGAGTCAATACTAGCATTTTTTTTTAATTTTAAAACATATGACGCAATACATTAATACATAAATAATGCGGAAGAGAAGCACATTTTTTTGATAGTATAAGATTTTTTGTATGATTTCATATTGTTTGTATTAACGAAAACATCAATCTAAAATAGATGAGATCAGATTCCTGCAATATTAAGTTGTTTTTAAATGATAATCAATTTTTATATTTCCATTTAATATTACATGTTCATTACCCTATTGATTTCTCGGAAAAGTTTCAGCTGCAAACGATTTTACTTTAAAACACTCACGTCAAAGCTATTACTAGAAAAGATAATTTATGGGGAAAAACCTGCTCCTATACAAGTCATCGAACTCTAAGACCCTTTAAAACTTTAAAAAATAAGATCCGATACTGATTATAAATTTTTGAGGCATTTTATTTGTATGATAGTTTATGTTGTATATTTTTTCAATAATGTAATAATATATTTTTGTAAATTATTTCATAAACTGATGTGCAGCAACATAAATTTATATATATTTATATATCAATACTATGCCGTCCAACTCAATTAAATTTCAGATGTCTTTTTTATAATAAGTTCCATAAATATGAGAAGTTTCTTATAACTTAATTTTCCGGGAAAGTTGTACAGTTTCATGTATTTTGTAATATTGACGTCAATTACATACGTAAATAGAAAACTTATTAAATAGGAAAAATAAGTTAATATACGTATGTAAAATTTCCTTTTAAAAAATCCCCACATACTTTTATATCAACATACCCTGTATTAAAATAATGATAAAATATTTACGTTTTCTTTAATAATTCTTTTTCGATAACATTAACTAGGTCCTATAACAATCATATTGCAGATTATACAACTATTTATTTTGTTTATTCTATGATTAAAAAAGAAACAGATTGCAATGAATATCCAGAATATATAATTACCATCTGTAATTGTACATTTATTTATATACAAAATTTTAAGTCAGTGTCCCAAATTCTTAAATGCTTTGAAATATTGACTTGAAATTTTGTATAGAGATAAAGAAAATCATTGTGGCACACTGAATCTTAAATTTATGTATATTGCAATCTGCATTTTTTATTGATAGTCATAAAACTGTATAATCTGCATCGTCGGTAATAATATGACTATGGGACTCATAATTTCCTTATACTATTTTTTATTGCTTCTAATTTTTCAAGAAATTAATAATTTTTAAAAAAGCATCAGTTTAAATCATAACTTTCTTCAAGTAGTTTCATCATTTTAGTCTCTAATTTATCTACTACGTTGTAGCCTAAGGCAGAAATATAAAAGGGCTCTTGGAAACTAATTCTGGATGTAGCGCTTCATTTTAAAGTATCAGCTTAAATTGACCATTTAAGTTTTATTGCATTCTTTTTCCCACAGAGTATGGGCCCTCCTTGTAAATATTGAATCTCAGAGCGCAAGAAAGTTGAGCAATATGATTGTTCTTTATTGGAAAGCTTCGTGCTGTAATAAGTATTGAAACATTCCACAAAAATTGACCTCATATTTATCTAAAAATTTTCAGTCAAGTACTCGAAATAAAAAACTCAGGAAAGTGAAAAGCAAAAAGAAAAAACTCTTTTATTTCAGTGGCAACAAATATGACAAAAATCGTTTGTAAAACTGATTTTTTCTACTTTTTGTTCTTTTCAAAAATTTAATATTCTAGAATTTAATATTCTATAAGAAATTTTAAATGGAAATATATTTTAGCTTATTTTATGAATAAAATTGTAAAGCTTGACAAGTTGTAGCATAATTTGATACAAAGTTAGTTAAAGGTAAGCATCATATTTACTGTTTCGTACAGTTTTACATAAGTTTACATAGTTTGACGTATTTTTATATAAATTTTATATTTTAAATATGTTTATGAAAAGTATGTCTAAGTTTACTAAACCAGGCGAAGCTATGCTATGATGCGCGCCTTACATGACTTTAAGGATTTGAAGATTTTGGCGTAAGTTTAGCAAATTTATATAAAAATTTATCAATTTGATAAAAAATCAAAATTTTGACAACATTAAACAAAAAACTTTGACGTCTATCCAAATACAAATTTTTTTCCCAACTACAATTAGGGACAACGTATAATATATTTAACCTTCAGCAGATGATAGCTGTAGTATGCATGGAAAAGACGTATCTATTGGACGAGTATACTGGTCCCACTACGAAAAGAGGTTACAATTAAAGACTGACTACGTAAGTTTAATAAACGCACTCTATTATTGCCTTAATCCAAAATTTCAAACCATTGACGCCACTTAAATAAGAACGAAACAATAACAACAACAATCTGATTGTATTTATAAAAGCCAATTGCTCGTTACGAAAAACGAGCTAAATATGCAGCGAAAATTGATCGTTCATCATTTAACCATCGCCAACGAGAAAAGGTCCGAGTTGTCATCGTTATTTCCGTTGTTGTTTTTCTTCTCCGCCTGCCCTCCGTGTAATTGCGTACTCGCTGGTGTACGTTGACATTGTGAATTAAGCGTAGCGGCTCATAAACAGCTGCGGAGTACGCTCCAAAGGTGTATCTCTATATACGCACTGGCGCGCGCCTACACCACGTGGATCTCACGTTCCTTGTGTCCTCGCGCTTCCGCTCTTCAAGGACGTCGCTGCCGCGCGCTGGGCCCCCTCTTCTTACGCTCGGACTTTCCCCGGCGATCCTTTTTGGTCTTTTGATACGAATACCATACACACGCATACACGAAAAAAGGAGCATTTGTTATGTGCGGCACGTGTGCATCTTTTCGCCCCGGCAACGGTTAGGGAATCCCTAAGAGTCGAACAAAGGTTTTGTATGCGCTCTAATGTATCCATGGGAAATATCCAGGTAGAAAATTTTTTCGCAAAGAAGCTATTTGGGTATTTCGTCATACCCTCGGGTTCAATGAACTTTGACTAAGGGTGTTTTTCTCACGTGGGACTTTTCAGCGGAGATAGATTCTTAGAAAGAATGAGAGAGCTGTGTTTTTGTAGAATGCAAATCGTTTTGTTTTTTTCGATCGGAAGCGTGATCTTGTACGCCAAATTAAGCAAAGGAAGTTTGAGCGTTGATAGTAAAGTACAGCAAGTTCAAAACCCTCATGGGGAAATATCCATGCGGGATGTTTACGCTTACGTCATAGGAATTTGGCCAGTTGAATGAACTGTTACTAATAAGAGTATTTTTTACAAGTGCTTCTGGTCTTGGCAATGACATTCAAAACAAAACTATTGTTACGCTACACCAAGGTAAGATTCTAATTGGGATCTGAGACAAAAATAGTATGATGTAACAAGTTATTTTTATAGTTGTTTCAGGATTAGTATATCAGTTTACCATATGTTATAATGACTTTTTAATAATCAATAATCAAATCTTATAAAATCTGATTTTATTATTTATAACTAGTAGACCCGTTATAGTGATTCTTGAAACGTTTAACAGTCAAGGTTCACAGTTAACATAATTAATATATAATAGTAGTTCATAAACGAAGTACAAAAAAGCTTTTCTTTTTTGCTTTTTTAATATATCCTTTATAAGTTTTAGCATCATAACTATAAAACTTTTTAACTAAATTATAAAATCTTTCAAGTTGAAAAAATTTAATGTCAATATTAAAAATGTCAAAGATTGAAATTTAAATGTATGTACATGTAACAAATATATCGATAATAACAAAATTTTAATATGACAACTCATTTAACGGAGGTTTTAATTTAACATTAAATTTTCAAAACTTACTTCATAATTTACGCAATTTCACAAATATGTTATAAAATTTTATTATTTGTGTTTCTAGTAAATAATGTCATAACTACATTTGGCGGACTAAGGAGAAGTATACTGTGTAATACTACGTTTAATATGCCAGTTCTTGATAATCCATAATTCTCTCTCTCTGGAGCTTTGCTCTCTCTCTCTCTCTCCCTATCTCTCCCTCCCTATCTCTCTCTCTCTCTCTCTCTCTCTCTCCCTATCTCTCTCTCTCTCTCTCTCTCTCTCTCCCTATCTCTCTTTTTGTCTCTCTCTGTCTCTCTCTCTCTCTCTCTCTCTCTCTGTCTCTCTCTCTATCTCTGTCTCTCTCTGTCTCTCTCTCTCTCTGTCTCTCTCTATCTCTCTCTATCTCTCTCACACTATCTCTTTGTCTTTCTCTATCTATCTATGTCTCTCTCTCTCTCTCTATCTGCCTTTATCTATCTATCTCTCTCTCTCTCTCTCTGTCTTTCTCTATCTATCTCTCTGTCTCTCTCTGTCTTTCTCTATCTATCTCTCTGTCTCTTTCTGTCTCTCTCTGTCTTTCTCTATCTATCTCTCTGTCTCTCTCTGTCTCTCTCTCTATCTCTCTGTCTCTCTCTCTCTCTCTCTCTCTCTCTCTCTCTCTCTCTCTCTCTCTCTCTCTCTCCCTCTCTCCTTCCCTATCTCTC
>JAPYZA010006126.1:0-11401 GCA_030522685.1 Eupelmus azureus | reverse complement strand
AAGTATATAACAATTTTTTTTGTATTGACTTTAGTATTTGGATGAATGTTTATTATATAATAATTAGCGAGCGTTTTTCTTTAGAATAATTATAAATGCGTACATCGGCCGTGCACCTTTTAGAAATTCATACTTGCGTTAATACTGAAGAGTTGTTGTGTGTTACTCTTATATAAGGGAATTTGTGTGTGTGTGTGTGTGTGTCATTATATATGTATAAAAAAAGGAAAAAAAGGAAGAGAATGAAATGAGAAAAGGCGAGAGTATGTGTAAGATTTAATATAATCTGCGTTGCGAATATGTTAGTATTTACTATTAATGTAATTTTATTATTTTTACTATTTAGGCTAGAAATTTGTTCGAGTATTTTAGCACTTACGCCTGCCTTTACCATTCAGTATTTTATTACACATCATAACCCTTGGTGCATTTTTTGTAACGGTCCAAATTAATTATGGACCTTATCATTTATAAGTTTGAGATCATTTCATTTTATGTTACCTTAGCATCAAGATAAGGTTTTACATGATTCCTTCTACCGTTTCTGGACGTAAGTTAAGTTAGTTACGTCGTTCTTAGATTCTTTAAATTAAGTTAGATTTCCAAACAACTGTCAAAGATAAATTCGTACAAAAAAAAAAACAATGATTGCTGCGGCGCGAGTCAATTTTATAGTCGTATCGAACCTCAGAGGCTCACCTCAGTACGTTCGTTTTAGGGGGAAGGTGTTAAATGCTGCGCATTTTTATTTCTTTTAGTTTAACAAAACGCGGTAAATAAATTCATTCGAGCCTCGGGGTCAATTAGATTCAAACAGCGAGACCGGAATCGCATTCGCAGAGCAGCGTTTAACATTTTCCCCAAAAGTTATCACCCGCGCGAAACTTTTTGGAGGAATAGACAATACACCATAAATTAGTATTCGACTAGAAGACCGAGCCGCCTCGAATCAATCTGTACGATCTTTAGAATCCGAGAAAATCGACGGAAACATCATGTTAACACGATTGGAGACGACGACGCTAATTCGGCGTCATCGAGTCAAGGTTACTAGACTCAAGCAGCTCTACGAGGAAAAGGGGAACGCATTGTTTCCCGGAGCCATAAAAATGCCAATGAGGCACAAGACAGCGCACGCTTCTACTGCCGATACGTACCGCCACGGGCGAGCGGCACGCTCTACTCGATCTAGGCGCAATAAACCGATGCCCCCACGAAAAGTTCACGAAATGGAAAAACGACTTCCGACGTGTGTACCTGGGACTGACCGCTGTCAAACAACGAACGCGAAAAGGAATATGCATGTCAAGCTAGAAGTTTTACGACTTGGCTCGATGCTGTCGAACGAATATGATGGCTAAAAAATCTTTTGGCCATGGGAAAATCGAAAGCTCCGAAGGAGGAATTAGGCGTCGAAACACCGAAAAGCGAAGATGCATACGCGGGCGGGAGCTCAGTTCTAAAATCTTTCGCCGGGGGCTCAATTGTCTAAAATTTTTCGTCGTGTACTTAGCTCTGGCAGACCGTGTGGCATCGTGAGCCTTCTATCGGACTTCTTTCTCTTTTCTTGTAATGTTGCAAAGGTTAAAGTGACTATTCAATCCAGATTTTGCTAAAATTGGTTCCGATCGTTCTAAGTATCTAGAAGCTGCGAAAAAGCTAATTTTATTAAAATTTGTTCCGATCGTTCTAAGTATTCAGAAGGTGCGAAACTATTTGTAAGGAAAGTGTAAATAAAATTATAATTTTTTTGAAAGAAATAATCCAGAGTATTTCTTTGGCTGAACTACCCTACATCATCATAAAAACAAGGTAACGTACTATTTTATTATATCTAATTAAGTAGTTTATTTTTTTTCGCGAGCGAGGGCTCCTTCTCTCTGTTTTGTCTTTCTCTCTTGTTCTTATTAATCAAAACGGGGCCGTCGCTCCCTTTCTCATAGACCGTAAGCTGTTTACAAACTAAGAAATTAACATTTAATAGGAAATTAAACACAAAAAGTATCTGCGCCTTATTAGCGCTCCGGCATGGCAAAATATAGAAAATTGCTACGAGCGCTCCTCAGTACCTGCAACCCGGCAGGCCTCGGTGCTCTCGCTCAAGCGACTGTAGGCGCTGCACTCCCACTCCGGCTTAAGCGGCGCGCGCTTCACCGCTCTCGCGCCGTCGCTGCAGATCGCCGCTGCATGAGCCCAAGTGCGCATCCTGAGAGCGCAGTTCGTTCGATGCTTCGACTCGGGTAGCTCTATCCTGGCGCTCCGAGTAGCGACTGGCTTCCTGACCGGTGCTCCGGACCGTCCTCGCTGTAGCCTCGGTGCTCCGTGATACAGCGGGAACAGCCTCCTCCCCACGACTTGCCTTTCGGCGCTCCGTTGACAAGTCGAGGGGATCTCCCCCCGCCGCGACACCGCCGACCGTGCCGTGGCTAACGAGGACCTGGTGCCCCAGGCCTCTCTAGTCTCACCATCCTACACCCCTCCACAACGACGCTCTGCTGTGGAAGGCCGACACTGCACACACACCTACCCAATCCGCGTTCCGAGCCGTGTAGCCACGCCATCTAACGGCGCTCCGTTAATTGTCTGGCTTGACGGCAACTGTACCCTTTACTATCGGCGCTCCGTTGTAAAGGAAACAGTCGTTAGCTTTCCGACTAGTGTATATAATCTTGTTGTGTTAGGTATATTGGGCAGCTCTTATGTAAACGCGTACACACGTACATACACAACGACACACCGTATAGTCGTATAGTAAATGTTAATAGAGCGCTCGTGTATTTTTGTTTCAGGCCACACGCCCAGCAGAGGCTATTTGATTTCCTATTTTTTGTATTTAGTTATTAAGTTCTTTTAATAAATAATTACTTAAATTTAACATCTCTTCGGCCTGATTCATTTACCTAGATCCACGAACCCTGTTCCTTGATCCTCCGTTACTCGGAAAATCCCTCGATTACATGGCGCCCGAACAGTTGCTCAGAGGCTCGATTGCATAGACTTACGGCTGTATACTGATACACCGCTCAATGTTAGTTACACAGGCTAGGTAAAATACAGCGTGTATACTGACACAAATTTACGAAATTTGTTCCGTCCGCGCATACTGTATCACAGGAAGATGGTAGGGGTATCGTGGATACATAACTTGAAGAAGACTGAAATAGAGGCGGAGCTATCAAGTTACCAGCTGGAGACCGCAGGCACTGTAGCTGCGCTTCGCCAATGCCTAGTATGTTACGTCAGGGATAACCATTCAAAATTCACCGAAAAATCAGTAGACCCGCCGAATTTCGACGATAGTGCCGCGAAGAAAATGGATATGGAAACCGACATACCGTTAACTAGCACTGCTAGCACCCAGACTCAGTCAGAGCTAATAGTATTGGTCGAAAATCCAATCCCGGCACACGTCAGAACACTCAAAACGGCGCGCAAATGGAGATGCCATTTTGACGGAAGGAATGTATACGGTTTCCTAGAACGTATGGAAGAACTCCAGAATGCGTATCAGCTGACCTATGACCAGCTGATTATCGGTTTCCCCAAACTACTGAGAGGCGATGAACAGCTATGATATCGCAACGTCAAGGACCAGAATCTGACGTGGACGAACATACTAGAACACCTACGTTCTTACTTTTTCTCTCCTGGCGAATACCGTATGCTTGACTGTCAGATAAACGATTGCCGGCAAGATCCAAAAGTGTCAATACGCGCGTTTACACTCGCTGTCTCAACATGAATGAGACATAGATGAGGTTATAACCTCGAACGCCAATTTCATACGTTGTACTATAAATGAAGGCAGAATATCGTCTGCGCATAAGGCGTAGCGATAAAATCTATAAACAACATCGTACACATGGCAGAAGAACTAGAGGAGACTCTGCGCCAAGTCGGCAAGGAAACTCGCGAAGCAACACCAGCCCCGAAGAATAACCCGATGACGATAGCGAAAACATTCAATAGAAATGAATGTTGCTGGCGCTGCAAGCAAACAGGTCACTTCCGTATGGAGTGTAACAATACACCCGTGAAATTCTGCTCCTGGTGTGGAAAAGGCAACGTCTTGTCACGTGACTGAAGCTGCGCCCTAATCCGGGAAACGCCAAAGGGGCCGGCCGAACATCAAACCGGCCCAAGAAGACGGACGATTCTACGTCGAAATGAGAATAGGCGACCGCTAATATCTTGCGCTTTTAGACATCGGCGCGGTAAATTTATTCGTTAACGGCCGCATACGTCATCAAAGCAGGAAAGCCAACTGGACGCATTCACCCGAGCATTGGCAAGCCGGAGTGGCTGACGGCTCAGAAACCGTATTGACAGGCCTGTGACCGATAATGTCGAGATTTTAAGCTAATCTCTCCAACACACGTTCTTTGTGATGGAGACGCTAGAGTGCGATGTGCTCCTAGGCATTGACTTACTACAGAAAATTGGTTTTCAAGTAACCATTAGCGGCTACGAGTTGGTGCTAGGTGTCTCCAAAGCGCCAAGAATTTGCACGGACAGCAGCCTGCCAAGCCTAGCAGATCTACCGTCCAATGAGCTGGCTCGCCTTCAAAGTTTCCTTGAATCCGAGAAAGTGCTGTTTGCTAAAATTAAATGGACAACTCCTTTAATTACGCACAAGTTCCGTTTGAAAATAGACACGCCGATAAAACAGCGACACCGGTCTTGCAACCCAGCCAAGCAAGAGATAATGTGCACTGAGTTGGATAAGATGCTAAAAGAGGGAGTAGTACGTCCGTCCAAGAGCCCGTGGAGCTCTCTAGTCGTTATAGCCCGCAAGAAGGACGGAAAACTCCGATTTTGCATCGACTTCCGCAAGGTGAACGACGCCTCCGAGAAAGATGCCTATACCGCAAATAAATGCAACCCTAAACAAGTTTCGTGGAGCGAAGTATATCTCCACAATAGACCTAAAGAACGGGTATTGGCAAATTCCCTTAGAGGAGGAAAGTTGCACAGTCACAACTTTCACTGTTCCCGGTAGAGGACTCTTCGAGTTCACTGTTATGCCTTTCGGTCTACACTCAGTGCCATCTACCTTCCAGTACCTATTAGACCAAGTTATTACACCAGAGACGGCACCACATGCTCTAGCTTACCTGGACGATATAGTGATTGTTTCGAAAACTTTCGAACAACGCTTATTTTTGATTAAGAAAGTCCTGCTACGCTTATGAAAAGTTAACTTTATCCCGAATCGGGACAAGTGCCAATTTGCTCGACGCAGCCTCAAATATCTCGGCCACGTCGTCGACAAGGAAGGATTCAGTACCGATCCTGACCGAATAGCCGCCATTAAAAACCTCGAAGCGCCAACTACCGTCAAACAGTTGCGACGCTTTTTGGCGCTAACCTCGAGGTGTAGACGCTTCATAAAGGATGCATCTGCTCTCTCCACTCCCCTTAATTCTCTGTTGAAAAAGAAGACAAAATGGAAGTCGGAGAATGATGAGCAAGAAGCCTTCGAGAAGCTGAAACAGCAAATGACAGTTCTCACGTGTCCAGATTGGACCCAAACTTTCACGCTCTAGACAGACTCTAGGAAAGACGGCCTTGGCGTAGTACTCAGGCAAGGTGAGGGCGATAGTGAATGCGTCATAGCCTACGCCAGCAAAACGCTAACGAAGGCAGAGAAGAATTATTCGGCAACCAAGCTCGAATGTCTGTACGTAAAGTGGGGCATTTGGAAAATGCGAGAGTATCTTGAAGGATTGCAATTTAAAATTATAACCGACCACCAGTCCCTCAAATGTTTGAATAGCATTGTTAATCCGTCGGGACGACTCGCCCGATGGGCTTTAGAGCTAAGTCAGTGGGACTTTGAAATTATTTACCGACGTGGCAAGGATTACGTCGTTGCGGACGCGCTCCCCCGGCAACCACTACCAGTATTTCAAATTGACCAGCCCATAACATGCAAGTGGTACCAGCATATGATAAAGAAGGTTCAAGAGAACCCAGCCGGTAACGCAGAGTTCTGCATCCGCAACGGACGGTTATAGAGACATATCCTTCATACCCTCGATTTTAATGACAGCATCCCGGCCGAAGAGTGGAAATTGTGCATCCCATTGGAAGAACGAGACCGCATTCTTAAAGAGTTTCACGATGCTCCCACTGCAGGCCGTATGGGCGTAGCTAAAACACTATATCGTCTAGCACGCCTATATTACCGGCCAGGAATGCTCCGTGACGCGACTAAGTATGTGCGTAACTGTGACAGTTGCCAATGTCACAAGGCCAACCAGCAGGCGGAACCGGGAAAGACACATGCGACTAACATAGAACAGCCCTGGGGGATGGTCTCTTTAGATCTTGTTGGACTGCTCCCCCTCTAAAGGAACGGGCACACTCAGCTGTTCGTCATGCAGGATAGATTTACGAAATGGGCGGAGTTGCAGCCGATGCGCACGGCAACAGCTACAGCCGTTACAAACGCCCTGCGTACTCACGTCATACTGCGTCACGGATGCCCGAAAACCATCGTCAGCGATAATGGACGGTAATTTATATCAAAAGAATTTAGAATGTTACTAGATGACAGTGGCATTGAAAATCGCCGCACACCACCATATGCACCGCAGTGCAATCCCGTAGAAAGGACTAATCTTATCATTAAAACGATGATAAAGCAATTCATCAAAGACACGCAGAAGATAGTTGAAAGTGCTTCTATCGTTCGAAGTTATTGTACTAAATAAAAAAGATTATTTTGATTTTAATTATTAATTTTTAACTTTCTGCAAATTCCGTGTCGATATGTGTGTGCATGTGTTATAAATTCTTATACTCGTTTTTTTTTAAAAAAAGTCTCAAATGATAATAAACCTTTGATGTTTATTTTATATAAAGTCTTGAAAAGGGTGACTGATAAACTCACCGAAACGTAGACTAATTAATAAATACACTGGTTCGAAGATGATCGATGGAGTCTTTTTTATTTAGTGACATGCAGAAGACTTGGGACAGCCATATTGCCGAATTCATGTTCACTTATAATACAGCGCGAAGCAACTCCGCAGGATTCTGACCTGCCTACCTTAATTACGGCAGAGAATTACCCCCACCAGGTACCTTAAGCCAGAAGGTGGGAGGCCCGACGTCACCTGGAACAGACGACCGACGGAAGCGCATGAAAGATGCAATCGAACTGGCTCGAGCGTATATTGCACGAAGCTTCGATAAGCAGCGCCATCATTATAACCTGCGCCGCCGCAAATGGGAACCTGCTATAAGCGATCTCGTGCTTAAACGTCTGCATACACTATCAGACAACGCCAAAAATTATAGCACAGGCTGGGATCTAAAGGCCGATGGCCCGTACATAGTACGCAAGAAAGTGTCTCCAGTAATATTTGATTTGAAAGACAGTACTGGAAAGATACTCCAGCACGTACACGTACGAGATCTTAAACCGTATAAAAACACGAAGTAAACAATTCCAGGAGCGTGCACGCGATCGCTACACAGGGAGCTAATGTAAACATTATCGAGAAACGTCGAAGCTGCGACAAGGCTCAGTATTAGTCAAGATGTCGTTCGAGTAAGAGGTTGAGGAGACGGAGTGGGCTGTAAAAGCCTTAGAAGAGGCAATGGAGGAGGAAGGCTGGGAGCTTATCGGGGACGAAGAGTACGGCCCGGCCCGATCGCCACAGAGAGCGCCTATAAGTCAACACCGCTGGCCATTCTCGCCAGCAAGGAAGCCAGACCACCCCCACCAGCACCGTCACCAGCACCGGCACAACCACCCGCTGTCGGAACTTCACTCGACGCGCCGATTCCACCAGCTGAGACACCAGCCGCACCGCTGTCAATGCCGCCTTCCGCCGGATGAGCTGACATCACTGAGTCGCCGAGTTCGGATGATTCCGTCATCCGAACAACTAGACTCCCACGGCCGCTACACTGGAGGACGCCGACAGAAAAGAAGAGGCAAGGTGGCAACCGTCACCTACGCTGCCTGCTCACCAGCTCCAGCAACGGCTCCAGCGACCATAACGGCACCAACACTAGCGTCACTATCGCATCCAAGCACCGCTCATCCCACCATCGAACCGCACACAGCCACCGACGAACCACCCTTCGAGGCACCGACGCCTGTGACTGCCGAGCCTCCGGTCGCCACACCAGCACCACGCTGAACAGTCACCATGACGATCCCTGATGGCCCCACCATCACCGTCCCGATAGGCACCACGCGCTATCGCGCCCGTCAGGGGGATACAAAGTACGATGTGAAGCTGGACGTGGCAGGCAACCTCCGAAAAATCCGCAGCTATACCGTAAGTGTTTAAGTTTATTTATACGTACACCGCCCTCTCGGAGTTCGCAACCGCGGGCGACTTCGATTGAGATTTATACCGTTTTATCAGATTTCCCGTTATCGATCGCTAGACTGAGTCACCGGTAGTTCACTCTCCAAAAGAAGAGGGGGATGCGACGAGCGCCCCTCAGTACCTACAACCCGGCAGGCCTCAGTGCTCTTGCGGACGGGATCATAGGCGCTGCACCCCCACTCCGGCTTAAGCGACGCGCGCGTCGCCGCAGCAGACGGCCGCTACATAAGCTCGAGCTCGCCGCTTGAGAGCACTTGCAACGAAAGCATATTCGTTGCAAAATTATAATTGATACATTAAAATCTATACGTGTTATAAATTATTAATTTTATATTTTAAAAGTCGTTTTTTTTTCAATTCGAGTAATAAGTTTATATGATTTTTGTAAGAAAAACATTTTCTTTCATGATAAATATACTTATATTATCCAGTATTTAATAATGGTTACGATAAACAATTTAGATACATATAAGGTGATTGTTTATTTGATGATGTTTATTTGTTTATTTGCCAAGTTTAACAATCCTAGTACCGGTAAACAAACGAAAGATATGTAAAAAGTAGTATAATTTTTCTCCGATTTTGATATCATTTTGTATTACTTCATAAGGTTAATATGTATATAAATTATGTATTACGTATTGTATATATCTAAATTATATATTGTAGTTATTATTGTTATTAGTAAATGCTGGATTAAGTATATTTATCAAAAAAGATAATGTTTGTCACAATAAAGCTAGGTCTGCAGTCATGAATGGCCAAATGCTGTGTGGCCAAAAGGGGTTCTACCCCAAGGCCTTCATAAAGTTATTCATTCATTCATTCTCTCTTGGACGGTGTAGTGCGTTCCACAGTGGCTCCTGAGTTTATTATATATTACATCTCGTCCTGTGATTCGGTTGTGCGAGGATCGGCTAATTGTAAGTTGTAGTGATTTACATATATGCTTTATACGACCATAATAATTCTTGTATGTAATTTTGCAAAAATAACAGCATTCAACAAAATACTACAACAGTATCGACAATATTTGTAATTCATTTAGGCCCTCTCTACTTGGTGCAGCGTGGAGACTAGATTGCGCGCTCATGGCAGTGAGCACCTACTTTCTGCATTACTAAAAAGTTTGAAATGCATCTGAATTGCAGAAACATAATTGCAATTATATGTTCATGAGTGACTGCGTGGCACGAGGACACGAGTGTAGTCTCGAAATATGTCAATACGCATGCGCTGCTTTCACACGTGATTGGACGTTAAGGTTGGTGGCTGAGATGCGAGCTGGTTACTGCCACTGACTATAATAAAAAGGCATTATTTATCCCGTGCAGTGCGCGTATATATTATGCGCACTTACGATGGTACGTATTCAATTCTTATTCAAATTGAATTAATGCACAAATAGCTCCTCTAGTCATTAAATCCTTATTTTTTTACAAAGAATAATCATCACTGACGGCGCTGCGGTTGGAGGTGTGTGTGGTCGGGTGGTACTTTGGAATTTGTCCGCTAGGTATTGCATGCTGAGTGACCCTGTATATTGGGTATTTACGCTGCGGCGCGAACTAGAAATTCATTAATGCTTAGTGGATATAGGAACCGTCCAGTGAAGTACATCTTCAGGTATGTTGCGTATCGTAGCTAAATGGCCATGAGTAAGGGTATCTGCCACGAGTGCTCTTTTGCTCTTTCCCTATGAATCGCAAGGGAGTAACGCGTCAGTGCTCAACTTGTAAGAAACTTCACCACATGCACTGTTGCAAAGCAGATTGGTACATCTCCACTCTCCTTATTAGTTGTGGGTTTATGGTTTAGGGTTAATGGGTTGAAGGTTTATAGGTTTAGGATTTATGGTTTTAGGTTATAGGGTTTATGGGTTGAAAGTTTATGGGTTTAGGGTTTATAGGTTTAGAGTTTAGAGTTTAGGGTTTATGGGTTGAAGGTTTATGGATTTAGGGTTTATCGGTTTAGGGTTTGTGGTTGAAGGTTTATGGGTTTAGGGTTTATGGGTTTAGGGTTTATGGGTTAAGGGTTTATGGGTTTAGGGTTTATGGGTTTATGGTTTATGGGTTTACGGTTCGTGGGATCTGGGTTCATAGGTTTAGGGTTTATGAGTTCAGGGTTTAGGGTTTATGGGTTTAGGGTATATGGGTTTAGGGTTTATGGGTTTAGGGTTTAGGGTTGATGGGTTTAGGGTATATGGGTTTAGGGTTTATGGGTTTAGGTTTGAGGCTTTATGGGTTTAGGGTTTATGAGTTGAAGGTTTATGAGTTTAGGGTTTATCGGTTTAGGGTTTAGGGTTTATGGATTGAAGGTTTATGGGTTGAAGGTTTATGGGTTTATGGTTTAGGGTTTATGGGTTGAAGGTTTATAGGTTTAGGATTTATGGTTTTAGGTTATAGGGTTTATGGGTTGAAAGTTTATGGGTTTAGGGTTTATGGGTTTAGGGTTTGTTGGTTCTGTTTTCATATGTTTAGGGTTTATGAGTTCAGGGATTAGGGTTTATGGGTTTAGGGTATATGGGTTTAGGGTTTATGGGTTTAGTGTTTGTGGGTTCTGGGTTCATAGGTTTAGGGTTTATGAGTTAAGGGTTTAGGGTTTCTGGGTTGAAGGTTTATGGGGGTTGTGAAGCATCACAAATTCATGAAACTCGAATTATTCAAACTTGTGTAACTTTGTGAAAAAGAAAAGATATTTGGTCAAACTCAACGGCATTAGAAAGAGAAAGACTTATGCATTAATGTAGTGTTTGCAGTTTTTGAAAGAAAATTGATTTTCTATGCTATATAACCTTAAATATTGGCAAACTCCGCGTTTTTTCCACTTTGAGGGTAGGATATCTCGATAATCTGAGCCACCAGAGCAATTCTGACCTTAAATTTGGATTCAGCGGGCAAAAATCTTTCGGAAATGTATACTCGGGTTCTTGGTAAAATATTTTTCTCATCTTTTGTTGGCCTGTGTTATTAAAGTAAAATAGCTTTTATTTTTCTGGAAAATAAAAATTCGTTGTTACCCCTTTTCTTTTGTTTTTAGTTCAGCTGATC
>JAPYZA010006125.1:0-11402 GCA_030522685.1 Eupelmus azureus | reverse complement strand
TAATTGGGATATTAATTTTTACTTTAACAGAGATTCACCCATATGAATAATGTTTTCATTCCTTCAAAATTATTGACCTTCAAGCCATGATTTCTTAAGGTTTATTTCTGTTTAATGCAATAGCATTGCAGCTACCTATATATATATATATATTTTTTGCTGATGGTATCTTTTGGCACTTGCGTTATTCTTATCGCTTTTTTAACAGTTTTTTATGACAACGAAGATAACGCCCGGATAAAGCATAGATGTTCAACTTTGAATAAAAATAAAATGTCAGTACTTTTGTTAGCATTTCAAGTTCATGGATATAAAAAATTTTTATCAAAAATATTTAATCCATTAAAATCAAATCTACGTGCAGTACATAAAAAAATATCATTGAATCGTAAAAGTTATAAAGAATTATACTGTATGTTTCGCAATTCGCTAACTCGGAAGTAAATACTACAATTGAAAAATCGTTCGGGGCAAAAATCATTAATGCTTATGAAGGTTGACTGCACTCCGCGCGCATAAATTCACTTTTCCGGACGCTGCGCATTTTGTACTTTTCGAATGACGAAAGCAATTATCAGCTCGGTAGATGGGACGATTATTTATACGGCAGCAACAAGGGGAAAAATCGCGTTATTGACGCCGAAGTGCACTTAATGAGCACTGACATTGTTTATTAAATACACAAATAGTCGTAAAGGCTCGTAATTGAAAATTTTAAGCCCCGCGCTCTTGACGATGTGGGCCGAGCAATTTTGATCAACGTCATCGCTCTTTCAGAGAATCACGCCGCGTGTTCCCCACGTGTAAAACTGCTTTTCAAAGTTGATTTTTTCAAAAATAATGCTATTGTACTTTAAAATTCAGCTCTGTAAGTCAATTAAATGTTAAACTAATTACATGAGTATAAGTCAATATAGGTAAAAACATATAAAAAAATTTGAAAGATTAAGTGTTTTACTTCTTCAATAATATCTAAATGAATAGTTAGTGTATAGATTCACATTCCTTTTGATTTCGCCTATCCCAGCTAATAAAATCATCTAGATAATATATGATTATTTTCTACAATACAGTGTTAAAAAATTGAAGTCATCAATAATTTTAAACGTAGAAGCCCTCATAAAAATAAGAATGGTGTCAACTTAAAATTATCAACTTCTAAAACAGTACATAGTATGCACCAAGGGAGTAAAGTCGCATATTATTCCCGAGAGTGTTTGCAGTAATTACTTGAGGAAATAATTTACTTTTTTTTCATTTTATTTTTTCAATAATTTTTTCTATTTTTTTAAATAAAAATTCTAGCTGAGAAATAATGATTAAGTAGGAAAGTAATTGACTAGAAGAAAAATAATCGCACATTATTTCTCTCCTGCAGATTTTTGGAAATAATATGCCTGCACTTTATACGAGTTTTTTCGGGGAAAAAAGTGGCAATTTCATTAAGGCTGGAATAAAAGGATATTACGTAATATTTATCTTTTTACAATTTCTACGTTTTTTTCTTTTCTTATACCGCGCTGTAGCTGTAACCACTTACCCTATTCTGTCATGTGAAAGCCAAACAAAAATAGATATTTTTATTACATCTATAAACTAACCCAAATCCTTATACCCAAACTTCCTCGCTATGCATCCCCTAACTTTCGATTCTCGTTATTCATTTCATCACATTACAATCTCGCTACAACGATGCAACGCAAAAACAGCCGAAGATATAAAGCTCGCGTGGTTCTCTCGTGCAGTAGGTGAAAAACTTCACAAAGCAAAGCCGAGAGCAAGCGTTTTTTGCACGGCTTTCGAAATGTTGTTATTCCCTCGCGCTCGCATGTAAATACCATTTACATCCCTGCTGCTACAGAGCGGCAGCGGCGAAGCAGAAAAAGAAAATCAATACGGCGCACTCGCCCGCGCATGCAGCTCGTACATATCTCCGCGGGCGAAGTTTGCGTTCCCGTGAATATGCCAAACAATGCCGGCGCATTACATCGAGTCAGTGTGAATGAAAAGAGAGAGCGAGAGAGAGAGAGAGAGAGAGAGACGAACATGTCGGAAAACAAAGTAACGCTCCACTGGCGCTGTTTAGTTACGAATCAAGGTTCACGGAAAATAATTGAAAAATGTTTTTAAACTTCAATTTACCTGTTTTTATCAATTGATTGTATATCTGTAGATTATATATTTTTTAAGAAAACTACAAAGAAAAAGAAAAAACAATTTATTTCAATGAAATGCTTTTTAAAACATCTAGTAATTTTACCTGTTTTCGTTCTTATCATTATGTTTCTCATCAGTTCAGTTAATACGTAAATATAAAGTATAAGTTAAATAAATTATTTATTATAATTCAATTCGAATTATTAAAGTCTCATTCATTTACTTATTTTTCAAAAAGGCACGCTGTTTCTATACGCAATGGACGCAAAATCTCGTAAAAACAGATTCGCAAAGGGCGCATGCTGTACTCGTCTCTTTGTGTGTGCATTATAAATGAACGGGTAGGACGAATGGGCAACTTTATTGTTGCTGCAATAACGTTTGTTGCTGGAAGGGTAGATCTTTGAGGGTAGGTTTTGTGCTTTCGACTGTAAGGGCTAAAATATTAGATTTGAGGGCGTTGGTAAGGATTTAAAAGGATTTTAATGTTGTGTTACGGAACGTAATGTGTTTTCCAACCTTGTTAGAACTAGGTTGTTAATTAGGATGCTAGATTGTAGTATAATGAAAATGGGTGGTTTTTTTCAATTAAAAACATAATTTTTTATTTTATTTTAACTTGCTTAATATTTTATTTTACATAACTGCTAATGAATTATAAATAAAAATAATCGGAATGACTAATTTTAATCTAGAAGTACACTTTTCAAATATCTGATAGAATTTTTTCAGAGTAGGTTTCTAAAAACGCTAAAACTACTCAAACTCGAGCATAATTCAACTCTTGACTTTCAAATTTTACAAAATCTTCGAATAAAGGTAAAATTTCCAGCCGTAAAAACTCCCCCAGTACTTTGCATAATCAACCGAATCTTCAAGATAAAACCTCCCCCGCATCTCCGCTAAAACTAAAAACCAAAAACCCCCGTACCCAAGATCCCCTCCGATGCATCCAGCTACCGGTAGCGTTAAAAAAAACTATCGAAAACGACTCGGCCGCTGATGCCTGGCCTCCATCCAAGCTCCCTCCCTAAAACGAAATCTGATATGGCTTCGGGCTCGCGTATTCCAATCGCGACTGCTCCGCACGGACTCGATCGCTATTTTCCCGATATATCGGCGATCTACCTGTGCGCATGTATACTCGAAGAGAGCTACACATGTCGTGCCCCCGATGTCCCTCGAGTGCGCGCAGGGACGCGAACCCTTTTTAATCCTTCAATAGCCCGACTCGACTTGCATGCGAATTTCCGGGGATGTGCGCACGGATTTTTCGCTGCTGGACCGTGCGCGGCCCTCGCGCGCTGCTTTATTTATGCTCGCGCCGGAGAAAAATGCAAAACGCGATGCGCCGCGATGGGAAATTCAGTTTTGCGTTGCCGGAGATGGGAGGGGGGCTTTGTAACTGCGCCAGTAAAAGCTCCTTTCAAAGAGCGCAGGTGAGCGTGCTGTTTTTCAAACTCAGAGAATTTCGCGCGGATTGCTGTTTTGGGAAGGGTAATGAAATATTTTTTGCGAATTAATGTATAAAGAAAGAGGGGCCGCTTGGAATTGTAAGTTGGGGAATGTTGTTTTTATGGCGAATGTTATTTTGCCGCGGGGCTTTATTCCGTTGGACCCTTCAAAAATTCATTAACGAAAACAAGTTGTTCTAAAAAAATATTATTGCCTGAGTCTGGTATTAAACCCTGTTTTGAAAGATTCTGAGTACTATTTACATTGTGAATAAATCACCGATAAAACTGCCAAAAGTGTAAGTTCTCGGGAAGCGGATCCAAGATAATTATGCAAGTCACAACTTCTTCTCGTTTCTATAGAGGCGCAACAGGCAGACGGCTCGTGTCAAACTGGAAGGGTATCTTAAGCTCGTTAAACACAGAACTATTCTACTTCCACAGAAAATCTGTCCCAGAACCTTTCCATCGCCGAATCAGCTTGCTCAAATGATCGGCAAAATCGAAACACCAGAACTAGTCAATCGCTCCACCGAACAAAATCGATCGATCTCCAAGCCATAAAAAACTTAATTTCCCACCCTGTCCATTCCACCTCACAAGCGTCCTCAAATCCCAAGCAAAAACCTTTCCCAACTCTCTCTAGCCCACCTAATAAACACCATATCCCCTAGTCATCTCGGCGCGAAATTCTCAGCCAGCGACTCCCTCGGATCCGTTTATCTCGGCCGGCGAGCAAAATATTTGTCCGCGCCTCGGCCGGAAAACGCGCGGGCTCGTCCGGCCTGACCTAAATAAAAAAAGCCAAGCCCGCGCGCTGCAAATGGAAGCGGCGCGCTTTTCGGGCGCTCGGAATTGAAAAAGGATTTATCGAATTCCCGCTCGCTTTCTGTCTGCGCGCGCTCGGCGTGTCAGAGGCGGCAGGAGTCCCCGAAGGGCGCGCCGGGCGCCCTAGCGTAAAATGGGATATTTCGCGGGGTGGTGGCGCGAGCCCGGGGATGCGTTTTCTCGCCTTTCTTCGCGCGTTTCCTTCCCGGCTGCGTTCGATCGGGACCGACTCGCCCGGTAATTGCGTTTTCGCAAGAGAGAGAGGGACGACGTCGCCGGCCGGCCTGCCACAGCGGGAGAAATTTTACCTCTGGCTTGTTGTAATGAGCTGGGATATTGCCTGCTTGGCGGGAAGGTGTTTTTATTTCGGCTGCTGTTGGAGTTTTTTAATTTCGTTGGAATATTGGATTTGAACGGTTGCTCGTTGGGTTATTTTGGAATTTGAATTGGCTTTGGGGCTTTTGCATGTTGAGCAGTGTAGTTATTGTAAGCGGGGAATACAGCGGCAGAGGGGTGTTTGAGTTATATAAAGGACAATCGATTGGTTTTTTTTAATTTCGATATGTTTTCAAGTAATGCAATTTTCCAATATTTACTTCCAAACGGTATTTCCAATATTCGTTTAAAAGTTTATAAAAACATATCCAAAATTGTTGTGAGATCAGAGAAAGCTATTTTAATTGGAAGAATAATTCGAAAAATAATCAAATAGTTTTCAATTTGTAAAATTCAGCGGTAGTTCGAAACTTGCTGCATTTATTGATTTCCTAGCTTTGATAGTTTAATTTATTTTTTGCATGTACCTTATAAATTAAGCATTATTTTACTTTTTATGTACTTTCTGAATAGTTTATAATAATGAACGATGCATTTGCTATATGTAGTAAGAGCTGAAATTGAAGGGCAAAATATTTACATTTCAAAAAAGTCCAAGAGCTGCCCAATTTAAATATTGCTGTTACATGATTCATGTTACTTAATTTAAAATTCAAATACCGCGCCACCTTTTCCCAACATTTCTAACGGGATTTATGCAATAAAACAATGACTTTGAAAACAAATGACATTCATTAAATCAAAGAGCGATATTTTCGATAAAATATGCGACTCCGATTCCGGGAATTTTTATTAGAAGGAAATTAAAGTACTGAGCTTTTCGTTCTTGAATCAATTAAACATTGTTCTAAATAAATAAAACTGTAGTAGAAAAGTACAATAATAAGAAAAAAAACTCAAATTTAACCTTTTACGTATTTCAATTTTATTGCAATCATTATTTTCAAAGCGAAAGTTTTGAAAATGTAATTATTTTTTTGCAATTCCTTTTTACATTTTCATTCAAAAACGTTCAAGCTTTTGGTACTGAAGCAAGCAATTAGGTAAAATTAACTCGAATTTCCGACAAGAAGGGCTTTTGAAAGTAAAATATCGCCTGGAAATGCAAGAAAGACCTCAGACTTGAAAGGCTCAATCAACTCTCTTAAATCAAATATTAAATTGTAAACGTACCATTTTATTCAGAATTAAAAAATATTCATAAAATTAAGAATGATTCCCTGATATATAAACTCCATTACTCTAAAGGAATAAAATGAACCTCCTTTATTTCGCACATGGCTTACCACACCTGTCTTTCTCTACTTAACGCATCACCATATTTCCTGAACACTCCCCAAAACGAACAATCCCCTCAACAATAAAAAAATCCAAACCAACCCTGCCACCACTCCCACGACAACAAAAAATAAAGAAAAAAACCATATTCCACCTCGCAAACAATACGCCAGCAGCACTTGGGGGCACTTTGCCTCTCTCAGGCCGGCATAAATCTAGCACCTACCTATCTGATACGTCCGCGCCTCGACACACGCTCGGCCGGCACGCGCGCCCGCGTATTATATGCGCACCGTATTTATCCAGCTCTCGAAACAGTTCGTGTGTCCCCGATTCTCGCTCGCGGCCACCCTCGATTTATGCCCGGGTAAACAGGCGCAGGGCAGCGCTCTCGCTTAGTGAGGTGGAAGGAGCATCGCTGCCTCGTCTCTGAGCTAGGCGCGCGTTGAGATGCGATCTGCTTGGATTGGGAATTTGTTAATTGTCTTGCTTCTGAGATCTATTGAGACGGATGGATATGTTTAGGTTGTTGTTTTATCTTTTGGTTGATGTTGTACGGGAGTGCTCAGAGTCTAGAGAAGCCTGATTTTCGAGGGAATTCTTCGAGAAGAACGAAGTTTAAAGTTCGCCGAAAAAAGATCCTAGCTCTAAATTATTTAGAGTGGAATTTCATTCCGAGAGAAATGAAATCTTACTCTAGAAGCTTAGGCGGGACACGCGCACTGTAAGAACTTGGCGCGCACTTTTGAAGTCTTGCACGTCCTCTCTCCCTATCTCTCTCTTTCTGTCTTTCTCTCTCTTCCTCTTTTGCAGAGGATATGAAACTTTGCCCCTTTGAGAACGCGTGCTCCCGTAATTCTTCTATTTTTGATCGTACTTTTCAACAAAGAAGGGACGGATGGGAAGTACTTTGAAAAAATAACTAAAGCGCCGCGTTCCTAAAATTTCAAAGAGCTCGAGAACATCTGTACCTTTTAAAAAATTTATCGCATTACGTACATTTTTTCTGCTTAAAACGTTAAAAATCCTCTCTCTAGATGTAAGCAGCGAGCAAGCCAATTTCACTGCACTTACTACGCCAGCCTCCCCGTCAAAACTATATTCCTTGTTAACTTTCAAATACATCTCTCCTTCATCCCCCACACACCTTCCACACTTTTACAAGCCGCTAATGCCATAACAATGATCTCACATTCCATCCACGTCCTGTTGTCTTTCCTGCAACGCATACATTCACCTCCAAGAATCCACGGCGCAAACTGAATCAAAATTCCCATCTCATCCTCTCTCTCCTCTGTCGCCCTTTCTGCAGGCTTTTCAGCACGCGCGCCTCAAAGGGTCACAGGGACGCCATCCTCTTCCCTCCTCCCCCTCTCTGTCTCCCTCTTCCCTCGCTATTTCACCTCGCCTGCGCGTCTCTATATCTTTCCCCTCTCAGCGACGTGTATATCGCACGGTATTGTCTACGCGCAAAAGCGAGAGCGAGCTTCTCGGAATATAACACGCGGAGCGCGTCATTATCAGGGCGGAAATCTCGGCCCCTCAGCGCGCTCGGCCATTATGCAAGCCCTTTTCGAAAACACAACGCTCACGCGATTCTTCCTGGCTAGATAGCCGCCTGCAGCTGGCGGAGTTGAATCGATGGCTGGGGGGGAGTGTGGCTTTTGGCTTTTGAGCGCGAGACTTTTTGCGGCTGGTCTTGATTTAGAGGGGTACTGGTGGGAGAATTTGGGAGGTGATGGTTTCTTTTTTAGTGAGGTGTATAAGATTGTTGGTTGCTTTTTGGCGATATTGATTGAGCTTTCTGATTAGCGGTGAATGGGCTGTTGTAATAGAAGCTCGCGTTTTTCCAAGTCTGGCCAAAGTGAAACACGCTAGCCTATAATCCACCGGTTTTCACGTACTTCATGCCCAATTAAAGTTCCCGCCAAGCTTGTTACAGCCACTTATACAAGACGCGGCTTTCGCAGCCGCGTTTCTTGGCAGTCGAGTCCTCGCTAATACCAGCCACCCTCTAACTCCATCTCAAAAAGTACCTTACAAATCGTCACGTTCCTCAAGAATAAAAAAAGAGCCAGCAATCGATATCCATCCGGGCGTCTGTCGGCGCTTTATCCGCGCCCGCTCGGGGAATTTCGCAGTCGAGCGACTCTGTTTACGTATCCCCCACCTTTCTTCTCTGGGGAGGTGGGGGGCTTCGGCCTCATTTATCACCACTTGTAGATTCGGTGAGTGCCGGGGTTACGTGGACCGCGAAGACGCGGGAGCCGAGCCATAACCTACCCGAACCTTTCCACCCTCTCCCCACTTCTGTGCGAATCTCCTGGCGGAGAAGTATGGTTTGGTCTTACCCTGTTTCACGGTGGGGTTGTTTGGGTGCTTGACGTACGGTGAGTTGACTTGTTGTGATTCTTCCTTTTTTGAGCGCGGGTGATGCTCTTTTTGTTGAGTTTTGGATGGAAAGCTGGAGGGAAAGGTAAGATCTTTGATGGGTGCATTGTCTAAATGTATCTGGGTTTTTCTTTAAGAAATGAAATATGATTCAGTTTTTTGTAAAAGATCGTACTGTAAACAATTTTACATATTCGTAACCAAAAGTATATTCAAAAATCAGTGGAATAAATGTAGAATGTGTTCTATACAACAATTCAATCAATTGACTTTTGCAGAAAAAGCAAATATATAAAAGTTGAGCGCTACTTTGCTCAGCCAATAACAGATTTCAATCCATAATGAAAACGCATCCACGGCTGGCCGACATTTTTCAGAAAAAGTTTTGTAATATAGCCAGGCCTCACACGGCGCGTAACGCTTTATTAATGAACTAATCGAGGACGATCAATTATCGGAGGAAAAGTTCATTTTACAACGAGCCGCTCTTTCTCCTCCCTTGACACTTCCAATTAATCGGATACCCCGACGCGTGTCGACGTGTAACTGGAGCCGGCTGGTTATATGTTTCGCGAAAACTATATACGCGAGGTGAGCAGACGATAAGCGCCGCGAATTCTTTCGGGAAAATATTTGACGATAAATTGGACGGGCGCTGAACAAGTAAATAACAATATTCACATCGAGTATCTGGATGAATATAAAATGCCGAAATTCGAAAAGTTATTAAAGCGCTGGCCGATGTGTGTATCGATTATTTTGCCGTATTAAATGCCGACGCACATTTCGCGTATTTACCGCGCCATAATTGAAATATTCTTAATTGATTGATAGGAATGCGCGAGCTTTCGGGTTCCTTTTTTTCCGAAATATTCGCCGTTTTTTAGGAATATTTTGATTTTTTTTCTGCGAATCGAAAACGCACGGTATTTCGATATATGGCTAATAATTTAATCTGCCGACGAGTGAATGGTATTTGTACAAGCGTTTTACGTCCCGCTTTCGCAGGGGTATAATAAAAGTATCATTGTTTCTCGATGTTAAATAACGTGATTTATTAAATTAATTGAAAATTTTTTGTTATTAATTAAATTTTTTGGCTCAATTTGAAATAAACAAAATAATATACGACAAAGGACTATTTTTGTTAATAAAAATCCTGTAAGCTCTTGGCCATATTACTCTTGTAGTCAGTATGCAAAACAGAAACAAATTTCGTAATCTTGCATAATTTTATCCCATTCACGAAAATTTGTGAGTACAATTTGATTTCATCAATCGTTACATTTTAATAAAGAAAATGAAAATTAACATTACTTATTTAAACATAGACCTTTACGATATCTCGCGCAGTATCTATCTACTTGTCACGTCATTTTTCCTAAAGAAACTAACAAATTTTTCTCTCACACGGCAAGTTGGCGTGCGGCAGCCTACGCTCGCGATCCCAACCCGAGGTCCCAGACAATTTTTTTTCACTTACCCGGAACGCGCGATCGCGCAGAAAAGGGCTATAGCCGCAACTGCACAGGCCTCTCGAGCCTCATAAACGCTCTAATAACCGGATAATTTGACGCGGCGGGGGGCAAACAAACGAGAAGGGTCTGGGGAGAAAAAAAAGCGTCAGGTGCGCAGGGCGGCCCTTAACCCCGTGATCGATACTCGTTAGGTCTGGGGAAATTCGCGCACAGAGAGAGGGTGAGAGAGAGAGAGGGGGGGGGGGCAGGACCCCCCAGCGGCGAAGGCATAATTAATGTACAGTGTATAGTCAAAGTATCGATCATCCTGCCGTGCGCTCGCGTCTGCCGGTGCACGCGCGCGATATAATTGGATTATTATCATTCTCTCTGTGCGGCGCGCGAAGAGCTCTCTCTCTCTCGCTCTCTCGCTCTCTGTGAGAGCTCGGCAATGAATCGAGTCTATATACGCGCGCACAACCGCGGCGGTAGCGCGAGAAGTAATCCGTTGCCGCTCTGCGCGGGAAAGCCGGAGTGGATTTGGTGATCCTCTTTCTCTCTCTCTCTCTCTATTTCTCTTTATCTCTCTCTCTCTCTCTCCCTCTCTTGCTGTAAGTCGAGAGGGCTGGCTCTGCATATACAGGTATGCTTTTTGAATTTCAAGTGCGATGACACTGGGTTTGTTTGGAATCGGAAATTGGCCTGTGCCGAGGGTGTTGTGTTTTTCGGTTGCCTGTGGAGGTATGTTCAACTAGAGATTGAGTGGGGAGTATTTGCATTGTTTAATGATTAACTATAACCGTGGATTAAATCGTAAAAATAGGAAAAATTAATAAAATATTTTATATAACCTACGAGAGTTGTTGTTAAAAATGTTTTAAAATGATTCGATGCAATGAGATTTAAGAGGCAATTGATGAAAATAGTATATTACACACCGTGGGAGGTAAAGAATTGGCGAGTCCATAGCACATGTAAATTTCCACCCGAGCCGAAGGCGAGGTGCGTATACTATTTTTTGCTACAGCGAGGCCGAAATTACCAACTTTTTGCTTGAGGTTAGGACGGAAAGTTGGCACTTTCGGCCCGCTGTGGCGAAAAGTTACGTTACATATTACATTGAAAAAAGGAAAGCATATATGCATCAAGATGCATGCGTTATGGCTAACGTAATCGATCAATAAACGCACCAACACGCATTGTTAATCCTTATCAATCGTCAAACACCCAATAACCAAAGCACACAATCTCCCAGCCAACTCGACCAAAACAGCAGAAAAACAAACCCTAAAAAGCCAGCGATCTCCACGAGGTCGCCAACGAGACTCTACCCTATATCGGCAACCTCGCAGAGGATCAACACGTCGCGTTCCTCTTTTCCGTATTCCGCACGCTCACCGACGAGTCTCGGGTTCTCGAAAAAAAGCTCAGCGACGCTCGTAATAATAAATTGACGCCGCGGCGTCTGGGCACGTCCGCGCAACTGGCTCTCTTTCTCTCT
>JAPYZA010006122.1:0-14694 GCA_030522685.1 Eupelmus azureus | reverse complement strand
TAAACACACTTTTTACTTAAATGCCAATGTTAAAATAAACCTACCCACTTTTTAATCTTCTACTTGGTGTTTCAAATACGAAGTAAAAAAAAACAAAGTAAACGGTAAATTGTTTGATGCATAACTAGCGTAAAATTCACAGCGAAAATTCATATAAAATTTCGCATTCTAAATTATCAATTTACTTCCAACCTATCACATAATTCTACACCTCATATCAAAACACCCAAACTCTAAAAATATCAACAACTTTAAATAAACAAACGCCCTTTTCTCCCCGCAGATACAGCATGTTCGACGCGCTGGACCTGGAGTACGCGCTGCTGCGCGCCGCGGCTCGCGGCTCCGTCGGGCCTTACTCGCTCTCGGAATCGCTGCACAAGCTGACCTTCACCCAGAGCTTGGCCTTCCCAGCTCTGGCGCGCGGCCTCGCCTCCAAGCAGAGCAACATCCAGTCGAACGCGCGCCGACCCCAGCAGGCCGGCGAGAGCGGCATGAACGCCTTCGCCAAGGTCGTCACCGCCCTGGTCCTCGTCCTCGTCAGTGTCCTCGTCTTCGGCGTCGTCTACAAGTTCGTGAGGACGTGAGGCTGGCTGCTGGTGCCGGCAGGCGCCAGCGGGACCAGCGGACGGCTCCAGCAGGAGGGCCAGCTGCTCGCCGGTGAGCAGGCCGGCGCCAGCGCCGATGTCTTCGCCGATTTTGCAGACGACGGCCAGTCTTGAGCGTCCTGCAGACTTTGGATTAACTGTTTTTCGGAGTTGGAATTGATAATGAATGCGCTGAAGTGTAGTCGTTGAGGTGCGCGCAGTCGCAGCTGTTCGAGTTGTTAGTAGGGAATAGGTGGACTCTCGTGTTTTTAAAATCGCATCATCGAAGTGAACTTTGATAAACGTTATAGTGAGCGTAAATAGTATTTGTGCGTTGTTAACGTGCGACTAGGTGTAATGAAGCTTGGGTGAATCATTTTTCGTACTTTGGCTTTTCTGGTGAACATAGTAGAGTTTGCAGAAGTTTTGACTTGGGGAACGACTAAATGAGTTCAGTTAGAAACAGGACCTATCTCACTGAGTCAGCCAAAAAATCATTGTTCTTAGCATTGGTTATAAAGTAGTAGTCATGTTTAATTGAATGGAAAAAATGAATTCATATAATTTGAAAATTATAGATAAAAATTATTTGTTAATAGTTTTATTATTTTAATGTTTGATACTTTGTTCAGTATTAAATACTATCTTTTTAAGAATTTGTATGTTCGTTTAAGATTCTGAAGAGTTGGTTAATTTGATCTTCCTAAATAAGTTTAACAAACAAAATAATTAAACTTAAGTCTTCGAATATTTTATATAATTATAAATGAATAAATTATATTTATAAAACTAATAATGATGTCTAAAGAGTAACTTCTGATGTCATGTTTTGTGAATAGCAAAATGTCATTTTTATAATGGGGTTTGCATAAAAACTATTGTGGAATGTATCTTTAATTGTCTATTAAAATTGTGACTACAAAATGTGAATGTTAGTTGATAAGACAAAGTTAATACAAGATTAAGGATGTATCTACAAAATATAAAGAGATACAACATATATATCTATAGATAATGTGCGAAATTTTCGCAGGGCCGTCAATATTATAAAGTTAGAAAAAATTCAATTTATTTTTTGAATGAAAAGTTAAATTCTATTTTTTCAGTGCGCATGGTTTAATTGCTTGAAAAAAGTCTGCATATTTATCTCGTTGAATGTATTTTATATTCACATAAAAAAAGAGAAGTAGATTCATCAAAAAGTTTTATAAAAACTAACATTGGCAATCAATAAAATATTGTTTCGTCTCAGACTTAATGTTATTTCCTTTGAATTAAACGTCTATACGTTTAAAATTTAAATATAATTTTGACTTTAAAAAAGAAAATAAATTAACACAATGTTTCCAATTTTAGAATATATATTAACAAAAATAATAAAATAAATATTGACATTCTGGCAGTAACATTATATTAATTTTGTAATAGATACAATTAAAACTAACACATCATGTTTTCGAAATAAATTCATAGTTTTTAAAGTAATAGAATATATCAGCTAGTCTTTGATAATTATAAAATATTGTTAAATTTTGTATCATTATAAAGAAGTGTTTATTTTGTTGCCAAAATAATATAATCTCAAGAACTTTTCTATAGACTATGAAGGTTGAAGTGATTTCCAACAATACTGTCCAGCAACATTTCCATTACTCTAGAAAAATCAATTGAATATATTATCTATAAAAAAGATCTCTTTATTCCTTAAGAAAATGTTCTAAAATTAAAAAAAAAATATATATAAAAACGAAAAGCGTATGCCGCGAAATTATTTCGTAGGCATTGCACAAATCTACTTTTTAATACAGTAAAAAGTAGAAACGACCTGGTAGTCGTTAAATGCGATTATAATAATAGTTCAAAAATGAATGAACTACCTGTTTTAACGCAAAGCATCAATCAAGTGTAACGCAAAAAGTAGTAGAAATCGAGGCTAGAAGTTCTGCCAAACTGATTCTCTTCACCTTGCTGTGTGCCTTCTATCGCGCGCGAAATTGTCTTTTTTGCGCGTCCTTTGACTGCGCATGAAATTTTATCGAGAAATTTTTAGCAACTTATACTGTCCACAAATTAGTCAAATGCACTCAACTTAATTTAGAATATGACATTAGGTTTTATTTTTCAATTTAAGAATCTGCTTTATAAGGTATAAGAGTGCCTAAAATCAATAAAATGAAAATACATGCAACTGTGCAAAGTACTTAGGATGTCGAAGCCGTATAACACATGCAATTATTTTGTTTATATTAAGATATTAAGACAATTGTAAATTTATTATTTTTTATGAGCTGAATCGCCTAGGTATTGCTATAAGGGAGCCGAAGGACCCAATAGATTCATTATAAAATTTATATTTTTAACAAAAACCTGGAAATATAAGATCGCCAAATTTTCTTAATAAATGCTTTTTTGCTTGATGATTTGAAACATTTTGTAGATTTTTCATAAGTTTATTGTTATAAACATCATTTTATGAGCTGAGCACCATAGTTATTGCTATTCCAGTGCCAATGAATTCAAAAGATTCATTATAAAAACAATAATTTTAAAAAAATCCGGGAATACAGTCACGGTCGCATGTCGTACGGCTCCGGCATCCCGTTAATTATAAATTAAAATTAATAAAATATTTTAATATAGTTTTTTAGTTATAAACAATAATTTTTTAAATAACAGTAACATTTTTTTTTAAATTATTTTATGTTTTTAAAATAAATTTTAAAAAATTACCTAAGCTATTTTTATTTATACATTTAAAAAAATATATTTTCGAAGTTATAATCATGTAATTATTCAGAAATGATCACATTTTAAGTACAAAAACATTTAAAAACAAGGAAAATCCACTAAAAAGTTTAGCACATATATATAATATGATTTAATGACTATAGTCTTATTATATTATAAGAATATAACTGTACAGTCGCTATTTCAAAAAATAACTATAAGCAAACTACCGCTAATAATTTTATTTTAGTTTTAAAAAATAATAGCAGATAAACAGTTTAATATCATTATAATGGATGCAGAGTCACAATCTACCTTTGAGATATCATCTATATTCATGATATATAATAGTCTTCAAAGCACTATCTAAAGCTTTTGATTTTCAAAATTAAAGTAAATTCATTCTCACGGTTGAATGTTTTCTTACCTGACAAAAACATATTGTGTATTCAATATAAAACAGATAATTTTATAGTACTATTTTACATTGTTAAAAGAAAAATCACCTACTGAAATTGTAGAGCGGATAAGCAACTTTTTCTACTACTTACCTCTTAAATATCAACGAAAAATATGATAATGATCCATTGTTAGTATATTTTAACCGCCAAACATTATTTGCAAGGTTGATCAGTGAATTATTTAAAGATCAATGATTTTGGAAAACACAAATTTTACATTTACAATTGTTATTAATTGTCATAACAACATTTTTAAAAAACATTCTGTTAAAATTTTTATTGATAAATAGCAGAGAAATATAGAAAAGTTAATAAAAAAATTAAGATTGTTCAAACTGAACTTTGTCCTCGCGTGTCGATAAAATAATTAATAGTTAATGAAAATAATGAACTTTGAATTAAATATATATTTTTAAATTATTTTATCTAATTAAATATTATTGAAATAAGATAAAACTAAAACAAACTTAATTTAGAATAATGATTTTTGTATACAAATGCAGTAACAAACAAAAATATTTTACTATACTTAGAGTTCTCTATATTAATATTGGCTGGTTTCTATCAAGATATATTAGATCACTATTAATACGAAATTTTTAACCGTAAGCGATAAAATAATATTGTAATAAAGTATATTTTAATGTAAGAAATGATCCCGCAATGTGAAATGTTCACAAAAAACACCGCTTATATTTCGAATCACAATTCGTGAAATGCGATGATACTTAATATACGAGCTTGATTATATGTAAAAGTTTCAGTCCCCTGCTTTGTAAGAAGCAGAACAAGTTTACGTAACTTTGTCGTTTCCTCTGTTTTTCTTATCGAGTCCTATGAAACTTTTGTAACATGCACCCCTAAAAAATAATTTAACAAAAAAGTTATATTTTTAATAATCTCAAACTATATAATAAAGAATTGAATTATCTAATTTAAATATTTTTAGTTTTTGACAATTATTACCCTCTTTGTGTTGGAGCTCCACCAACTACTCACATCGCTCGTTAACCTCCGAATAAATTATCCAGTCAATCCACCGTAATTTTGTATATTATATTTATTTTTATTTATTTTTATATTTATATTTTGTTTTTATATAGTACTATAATACTTTAAATTGTTAGAATTTTCTAATAAATAAAGTTTCTTTCGAAATTAATTGACATTATATAATAGTATTTTGAAAAGTAAAAAAATCTATCTATTTACAGTTTTCCATACCACGTTCCATTAAAACTTTTTTTAATAATATTTATCATAAATGCTCTAAGTTATCATAAATAATATGATATATTGAATAATATAAAAACATAAAATTAATAAAAATTATTTTTTACTATTTTAAGATTTATTCATTTTAAAATAATATTCTTAATTAAATAATGTGAAAATGGTATATATTTGTATATATTGTATATTGCATATTATATTATTTAGATAAAGGTTTATAATGTGAAGATACTGTTACAGATGCGTTAGGGTTTTTTAATTAAGTAGAATAAATTTTGTCTTCTTAAGTAACCGTCAATCTCACGGGGCGCGCCACTAGCTTTCTAACTGACATTCTTGTAACTTAAAGTAACAGAATATACTACTCTTTGATTGTTAAACTTAAACTCTCGTGTTCGCGTTTGATTCAGTAGATAGAACCTTATCCTGTTGACGCCGAATACCGCCGCCTCCGCGGGCGCAGCAGGATCCAGCTGCGCATACTGAGTACCGGCAGAGTCGACGAGTGAAATCCGAATGGTTAGTAAGTACCATTCGTTGTATTCGGGGAATAAATTCCACCCTTGATCCGTTACAGACTGGTTTTAGAAAATTCCACTCGACGGAAACGGCCATGTTAAAATTGACAGAGGACATCAGGACTGGCATGAGTATGTGTTCGATATATATATGGTGTTAGGAGGGATGCTCGCATCACACCGTACAGGAGGGAGCTAGGTTGTCTTAAGACAGACTCTAGAAGAGATTATTTCACTCTCATACACATGTACAAAATTCTCAGAATTGGTCAGCCTAGTTGTTTAGAGCAGTTCTTCACTAGGCACATTCCCAGGGGTCCTGCGCGTGGTGATGTTAAAGAGCTCAGGGTTCCACAACACAGTGAAACTACTGATAATGCTATATTTTGTATAATGTATATAATGTTTGAAAAATTCTTATAAATTTATTTTATTTCTATTTATATTGTCATTTACTTATTTACTTAAAAAAGTAAACATATTCTAAATAAATATATACTTAAGTTAAAAAATAACTATTTGAATTAAATAAATATTTTTTTAATACGCATTGAAAAAAATATTTATTTGATTTTCAGGAACTTCTTCTCTCAGTATAGTAAAAATATAATAAAAGGAAAACACAGATTAAGTGCCATTGAAAATTGGTTTTTATTAACTAATAGTTCAAAATTAACAATTAATAAAAAATTAATTTGCACAAATTTAATTGATTGTTCGAAGAAGTTGTAGAGATCAGGAAAAAAGGACGTTCTTAAGGAGTCTCCAACGAATTCTTGTACGTACGCCGACCATCATAATATATTTATATTATTTATATTTAATTATCTAGATTCGTTCGACGTTTATTTTTGGGGTTTCTTTTGTTTCATCCCCCGTCTATGTATCCTTCAGATATTTCATTTCGTTCTTTCTTTTTACTTTCATATGCTTTCTCTCTCTCTCTCATTTTCACTCTTTCTCTCATTCTCATCACGATACTAAGTTACAGAGTGTTCCCTCTCAAGTTAATGTATACATAATATATCTATACATTTACATACATTTTTAAGTGCTAAGATATCTACAGTGATATTTTTTCTCTCGATACGTCAATTGACGGCATTACTCCATCGATAAAATTTTTTGTTATTTCAGTTTAATATTATTATACTTTTATAATTAAATTTTGTAATTTTTGTCAAAACTTTTGCACACTTCTAAGTTGCTTTATTATTTTGTTATCATACCACAATAGCACACATATTTTTATTTAAGCCTGGAAAGTCCAAAGCCATTTATATTATTTATATTTTATTACTTTTACTTTAAATTTCAGTTTGTATTTTGCTCTCTTTCTCTCTTTCTGTCTTTCGCCCATTATTAAAGTGATAATTATCATTATACTCGTTTAGTTTTAGTTATTTACATATATAACGTATCTTTTTATTGCTAATTTACAAAGATTCGAAAAGTTCGGGACTAGCCTTGTCGAATTTTTAATTTTATTTCACCTTTGTCGATTTTATCAAAAAAAAACATGAAACTACAAATTCAGTTATAATAAAGTTTTAGAATTCCATAAATAATTTGATAAATTAACATACATGCAAAAATGTAAATATAGTTTATATAGAAATTGACTTAATATACACACACATTCACACATGCACACTCACACGTACATTCATCTGCCACTTCCCGTAGTAATTGAATAAGTCCATTCGTTTTTTGGAAATAGACGTTATAATCAAGAAAATAAAACGCTGTCGACGTTATAATATTTATAAATATGCACCCGAGATCAGAGTTGAATTAAAAATGAGTTTATATTTAATGCGTCGCTAATTTATTTACGCATTAATAATAATATTATCATAATTTTATGATAAAATCTTTTCACTTTCAACAAACTAGTATCTTTTTTCATCAAATTGTAATACAAATATGAATATCACACTAGAACGAAAAAATTTGATTTTTTACTTTATTCGGACCTGCAGATATGTTTATTTACAGATTATCTCGCGAAATTAATAGAAAAATATATCATTTGGAAATATAAATTATTTTCATATTAATTTTGTAAACAAGTTGCCACATTCTTAAATAATACTTTTTTTTTGACAATACAACTGTGTGTACAGTTTATGAAAGATGACTAACATAAGAAATACGAAATGAATTTATCAGTTATAAAATTTTATAACCGAACAAATTGAATATTTTAAAAATAAAACATTGTTTATTTAC
Organism: Eupelmus azureus; assembly: GCA_030522685.1. Classification (NCBI taxonomy): domain Eukaryota; kingdom Metazoa; phylum Arthropoda; class Insecta; order Hymenoptera; family Eupelmidae; genus Eupelmus; species Eupelmus azureus. The sequence goes on along the minus strand of JAPYZA010006122.1, from coordinate 6,936 downwards.
GAAATCCTTCGATGAACATAAATTCTATTGAAAATATAATCTCTATTGAAAATAAACTTTCCAACTGTATAAATTTTATATGAAAGAGACGCCCCAAATCCTTTCAAAACTGTGTAAGGTCGATTAAAAAAATAGACTTATTAAATAAACATGGGAAACCATACATACATACATGTACATATTACGTATTTATAAAGTAAAATAACAAATTAAATTGCATTAACGTAATTCTTATAAATAAAACTTACAAGTAAACACAAAACATGTATATAACCTACTTATAATTAGAAATACATGTGCACAGCTTCGTTAATGTAAGTATAAAACTATCACAGTTTTTGTATGCTTTTATATTAAATTAACCTAAGGAACATTATAATGACGACGGATAATTTGTCAAAAAATAAAATTATTTACTAAGAAGTCTAAAAATATTTAAAAATTTAAAAGATAAAAAATATTTTAAAAATATACTGTAAAAATAAATTAAAAATAATTTGCATTAAAAGATTGCAAATCAGTTCATTATTTCGACAAAGCTAATCGCGATCGTGGAAGAGTGCGGGTAATTACATCATTCTCAAGGAGGGACTAATTTCTTTGTTTTCTATTTCTTGTAAAAAGAACTGTTTTTTATTCCTTTTACACGTATATTTCGAATTTTCTCGCCTCCGATTAGGCCGTATTTTGTTTACTGCTCTTCCTTACATTTTTAATTAATAGAATTTTTGAATAACAATGTACCTACTCCCTCACTCAAAATAACTATTACACATGTACACCTTGACAAAAAATGTCTGTGATAACTTTGCATACGCTGGTCTATGTAAAAAAATAAATTATGTCGGCGACCATATAGAGTCATAAAGGTATAGCCCGGTCTTTATCAATTCAAGTTCTACGATACACGCTACTTGTCTCATAAGTCTTCATTTACTAAGTGTAATCGTCTTTATGGAAAAATACTATAGACTAACTATTTATAAGTTTTCAAAAGTTTTGAAAAGAATGTAATAATAATGAAAACTAGTTTTGAAGCTAATGAATTTTACGAATTGTGCGAATGACAAAAACGCTCTCATAATAATGTTACTGCATATCTTTCTTACTCCAATGAGTTGTTATTTATGAGATAGAAAAGACATCTAACGATAACATTGAAAGACCAGATTATAATTCGAATTAAAAATGTAATAATTTGTCTTGTATATTTGTAGCTATTCTGCTAGAAGTATTATCGACGTTAGCATATTGCTGATACTGATATATTAATATTCAACAGCCTTGCAAAATATATTTCAATGTTTCACATAAAAAAAAATTAATAATATTCACTAATCCACTGTTTTCAAGCTATTTAGCTGATTTAAACAAATTATTTTTTTAGTATTTTTCCAAGACGATTATACATTTGTGCTGTGGGCCAAAAGCATTGCATCTTGTAACCTTTCATGTAACAAAAGGCCTTTTAAATTCTTGAATATGTACTCGATGCTATTTTTTCTGATGCATCATTTAAGTACGATCGTATAGGGTTAATCTACTAATCCTTTTGTGCTCTGTTTGTGTTTTCTTTCGCAGATTTGCTATACACTTCACTTAAGTGTTTAAAGTGTTTAGTTTTTATTTTGTATTTAACTTTCTCTACCTGCATTGCCCGTCAAATTTTAATTTTTTTATTATTCACTTTCTTTGTTCCCTATATTTTTTCGTATTTTTATTTTTATTTATTCTTTAACTTTTCCTGCTAAGTCACAATTCGTTTAGCGCTTTAGTTTGTGTTTTAAACTTTTTTATTATTTGCACTAAATTCATCTCTTTCTTTTTTCATTTAAAAATGCTACAACTTTTTCCTCCGATTTTTATTTGTTTGCTGCACCTTATTTTGGTCTCTTTATACGCATTTAGTCTTTGTTTCTTCATTAACTAACTTTTATATTATAATAATCAATTTAATTTGTTGACAAAGTATCTTTTAAATTTCTGTGTAAACCATGTTGCTTTTTTATACTTCATTTTCGGATATTATTTTAATATGAAAGATTTGTTTCACTTTATGAGGATTTAGTTTATAAAAATAATATTAAATCATCGATTATTATTTTCTACAGCTCTATTTAATTGCATACTGAAGTATTAAAAAAGTATATAGATTAATTATTTTTCAAGTTATTAATTATGAGTATAGTTCTTTATTATCGAATTCAGATAGACAAACTTTACTTCTTTCTTAAAAATATATGTATGTTTTCTATGCTGCCTAAATCTAAGACTAAATGGAAAGGCTTTTTACAGCTAAATCAAATTCAATATATTATGTCATTCTAAACCATTTTATTAAAGTGTATATATATATATATATATATATATATATATATATATATTCACTTAAGTGTGATATTAATTGTAATGTTTGACGTATGCAGTTACAAGTTATTATTTCATTTGCTTAAATTATAAGAAATAATTTTTAATAAATTATAAACATTTTAAAAATTACTCATAGCTATCAGAACTTTTATGAAAAACTTGTCTCTTAAATTTCAAATAAGTTATTATATTTATGCTCATATTAGATAGAAGATATTTAAAAAAAATTATTTATTATTAATTTTTTAGTAAAAATAAATATCGTTCCGAATCGTAATAAAAACTTATATTCTAATATACGTTTTAGGATTATCCAAATGAAATTCATTTTTGTAATACTATTTTATGATTTCTAGTTTTATTTGTGCTTTTCTTTTTTTCTTTCTTTTTATCTTACGTATTCAAGCTTAAGATTTTATCAAGTTGTTTATGTCCATTCATTTTTTCTGTTTATACTATTTTTTTCACTGTACCATTCGTGTTACGTATGTATATTTTTTATGCTTTGGTATAGACAATCTTAATTTTTTAAGATTTCCTGTATTTATTATAAGAATCCCTTATAAAATTTAAGCTAGTAAACGAATGAATAAAATAAATAAGTTTGAAATTATCTGATCATAATAAATTTTATTCAAATGATATTCTTCTATTCGTTTTTTCAATTTTGAAATAAATTAAAAATATATTTGATAAAATAATAATTAATTTCAGAAAAAAAAAATTTAATAAAACAAATTGATTATATTTCTTTGTATCAATTTATTTTACAATTTATTTTCTTAATTATGTTGAGATTTCTATTACTTTTGATTTTCTAAACAAAAATTTCATGCCAATTTGGTAGTTTTATTCATATTTTTGTCTTAATTATTTCATTTTATATAATTTAAATTTTGATATTTTTAAAAGAAAAATTAATTTTTATATAATTTTTCTTAAAATTAATGTAACGTTTGGTATCAGCAATTTCTTATAGTAACATCCGTATTTAAATTAATTTCTTCAATAAATTTTTCTATTTACATCAAGCAAACTGAACACTTTTTTTAACATTTTATATATTATATAACAAAATGCAACAGGAGTTTTTTACTCTAATTTAACCACTCTTAAATTATTTTTAGTCTTCCAAAATTGATACATGAAAATTTGTGAATCATCTGAAACCACATTCATTTTTTATATTTTACCTCATCCTTAGATCATATCATTAGTATTTATAGCGCTATTCGAGACGAAGTTATCACAGACGAAAGTGATGTCTCGTGACTTCTCTATTAATGCTACGGCGCGCGTTATAGTTTAACATCCGAGGCCATTTACTGTAATTTTTTTTCAATCCACTATTTAGAGTGATCTCTAACGATAATGTGAATTTAGTTCTTAAATGAACACAATGATTGACAGCACAGTTTTGGCTACGGAAGATTTTATGAACGTCAATATTTTTCATAAGTGTGTTTAAAAAAATGAACAGTATTATTGATTTTTCATATTTTGATTAAATTAATGCTTATTAAATAATTAATTTAAATTTTAAGAACTATTATTTTTTTAATAGTTGTTAAGTTATGGACCATTAAACTAATTTATGATTTTCCTACATTATCTATAAAAATTGGAAAGTTGGTTTACGGCGAGTTACATATACATTGAAGTATTTGAAAGACATTGGATAAAGAAAAATTATATGTCATTGCGTTACAAAAGTTTAAAGAACTATATTTCAATTTATAAAACTTCGTTTTAAAATAATTACTTTAGTAAAAAACATTTTGCTGCGTGTACATTAAATGACAAAACTATAATATAAAATCATTAGTTTAAAAAATTTATAAAAATTAAACATATTATATGAATGTCCTTACTAAATTATTTTGATTTAAATAAAACTTCCGCAGCCCATTCGGCATTCAAGCATCCTTCAAATATTTTTAAACCCTTCTTAGTCTTGATTATACGTGTATCTTCTTAAACCAAAATTAACGTTCTGTAATTCACTTTTAGCAATAGCAATGTTTCAACATTGCTACAGTTTAGGTTGTTAAAAAGTTTCCTGTCGCCTTACTTAAAGTTCTGTTCTCTAAGTAATTCTTTGTTTAGACAGAAGTAGCATACACTCATCAGCGATGAAAGAGATCTTCAAGATCATGATCCATATGCACGTTATAGAACCTTTGCTACTACATAGGAAAGACAACGCTACATTTTTATCATTATTATTAATCTCTTTTTTTGTTATTTTCCTTTCTTTTTCGTTTGTTTGTATCTCCCTGTATGTGTCTGTTATATCGTGTATCTTTAATTTAGTAAGTGAATCTCGTTATGCTAAAAATCGACGCACGACATTTAGCTAAGAAAGAAATTTTTACACGTAGGTCATGTACGTATCAGTTATGTGTAATGCGCGCTGTCCACTTTGTTATTTTTAGACGTCGAGGTGGCTGTGCGCAAACGAAGCTCCTTTTTCTCATCAACTTGTCGGACGATGCAAATAATCTTTATTATCTCAATGAACAAAAATGCGTACTTTTCCCGATTGTCTAGAGAAAAATGCACTTTCTTCCTTTGAGACAATAAAGTACTATATAAACCATGGTTTAAAGGGTTCCTCTCGACGAATGTGATCATAATCCTTCGCTTGGATTACAAATGTCACACTCATTGTGAAAACCACTTTATTTCCTAGGTACATAATTTACTATTTTTTTTTCTTTTCATTTCAAAGACCTGCCTACTATGTTAATAGCAGTTCATCTCATGAGAATTAAAATCTATCTTTCTTTTATTCTTTTAACGCCTTTGGTAAGTGATTTTCTTTCTTCTGGTTATTCTTCCAGGTTTTTACTGATAGATGATTGGATGCGTCGGCTCGACAGGTAAATCACTATCAAGCCTAAGATGGACACCATCTTTTGTAATCAGATAATGCGTTAGCAATTGGCCTTTGCCCTTCACGAATACCATGCCTCTTTGCTCAAAGCCGTAACCAAACGGCTCTAGGATCTTCCGTGTTTCATCGGTTACCTGCAATACACGAAATTCCATATTAAGTATGAAAATGTTGCGTTCTTAGTTATAAAAACAAAGTATTTTACATTTATAGTATAGTATCTTACTCTATGTTTAAACGTTTTATTTTTTATTTTTTTCTATTTTCTCACAACATTTCCGATTAAACTATTTTAACAAATTGTTGTATGGCCCAGCCAGTAATAGCTATTTTGCCTAAATTGTTTTTACATTTTGAATAAATTCAAAATTGGATTATTTTCTTTAATTGATTCGATAATATGTTAAAAATGTAGGAGGAATTTCTGGACAACAAATGTTAAAATAAAACTTATCTAAAAATTCTGAAAATGCTTTGAACAGAATTTCTAGATGAATGTCATTTTAACGTTTGTTGACCATAAATTCTGCCCAGATATGGTCAATTTTCTACCAGGGTACAATCCGAAAAATTAATCAAAAATCATTTTTCGAAGGTGGGATTTTTTTCTTACAATTACATTTTTATATTGTTTAACCAACATCCATTAATTTTATGAACTAATGTGACACTTTTCCATTATTCAAAAATTAGATTACAATCACCTGTAAGAATCCAACTTTGCCAGTACTCTCCATCCTGGAGGCAACGTTAACCGTATTACCCCAGATGTCATAATGGGGTTTGCGTGCTCCGATTACGCCGGCCGTCACAGGTCCATGATTGATGCCCATCTTCAAAACGAAGTGATTAAAGCTTTGCTCGTTGATGTGGGAAAGCGCATTTTTCATGTCCAGCGAAAATTCGACGAGCCGCGACAAGTGCTGCCACGGCGGATCGTTCGCGCTTTCCGCAGACTCGGTTATTCCCGAGGCGGCCATGTACGTTGAGCCTATCGTCTTTATTTTGATGATGTCCTTGTATTTCTCCTGGTCAAGAATCTGTTTGAAAAGTTAAGCGGAAAGTGAGTTTACTAAGTGGTTTAAGAGGTGACTGATAAGTATAAAGATCTTACAAGGAGATAATCGTACATCTATGTATCGAATTTGGTTCAAACTTTGGGACATATTTTGATGTATTAAGAGATAAGCGAACCCGCAGTATTACAGTATAATGCTTTGAAAAACTCAAGTTGTGAACATTTTAAGTGTTATTTTAAGAAAAACGTAGACATTGTAAATTGTAAATAGTTTATACTATTAAAATCTGAATTCCAACCCTATACGTTTTAAGTAATGCAATATAGACATAAATAATGATGATCTTATCAAATATTTTTTATATATTTTTTATTAATATTAAATAATCTATAATCCCATAATTATTATCATGTATGGATTTTTGTTTATTTAATTTGAACATATCAACAACGAGAGGTCCTGATATTCAGATTATGCAATTTGAGGTTTGTCGCAATATATTTCCATGATGGAAATAGTGATGGAAAATGCCTAAAGTATAATCTCATATATTACTAACCAGGAGAGTGTCACACCTGCGGGTCACAGATTTTGATGAAACTTTGGGATATGTTTTTGGGTACCAAAAAATGAGGAAAGCCAAAGCCGTAC
>JAPYZA010006121.1:0-11404 GCA_030522685.1 Eupelmus azureus | reverse complement strand
GATACTCTTTATGTTCGAAGGTGATAGCTGCATAGCAGCGCTCTACCCCCAGTGGCAGAAATCGGAAACTATCGATCTTCAAAAAGAGGCCTACCCCCTTCACGGGAGTTTCGAGACCTGTGTATACGACCGTGGAGCCGGGTTTGTACAGAGAGCGCTTATGTGTACGTGGATGGATTTTGATTCTTGGATTCTGGTGAGCAGCGCCACCTAGCGTGCATTAGGGAATTTGAAGATGAAGCAATGCGATGAGATCTCCGTGATGCACTACACGCGATGAAGTCTTGGGTTCCATTACAGGAACGAGGTGGTTTTTACAGGGTCTGACTTGTAGTTTTAGTTTTGAGAGCTTAATGCTTTTTGTTCGTGCAATGTTAAAGGAATAAAAGGCTGAAGCCGATAAGTAACTGTAAAAAAAAAAAAAACTATTGTCTTAACACTTTTGAAGAAAGACTGTTCTTAGTTAAATTAATTATACGAATAGAAAATAAAATAAACTCTGTTAATTCGAATTAAGCAATTAGTTAAGGTGTAATAATATCCTTGTTTTGATCTAACGAATTAGTGCATCATTATGTCGAAAAAATTTTTAGAAAGTTACGATTACGAACCTTACGTTTTAACTTGGAGTTTAGAAGTTATATATGAGCAGTGGTTTCCGTAACTCACCTGTAACATAAACAAATATTTTAAATTAGTCATATACATCGAAATTGAATACATGAATAAAAGTTTTATCATTCATACTTTCAAGCCATTTATTCTATCTGCCTAAATGCATAAATCATTGCGAAAAAACAAATGATAGACACATCGTTGAACAAAGATAATGACACACATGCATTTAGTAGCTTCGAACTCAAACTATATCCCGGATTTTCGCCCGGAACTCTTTGAACGTTATTTTAATTAGCGGAAATTATACGTTTAATTCCAATTTTGAGAATTTATGAGAAAGATCTGCTGTCCACGGATCCTAAATATGGATTAATTTGCTTTACAGCTGAATGACATACTTGATCTGATTATTGGTAATTATTATACGTTATTGGAATTAGTTAGGTGTGAAAATTTAGCTTGGTCTAAATTTAAAATAGATTTTCCTTTCCAATATTGAGTATAAACTAATGAGGTAAAGACCTTCTTTGAGGGATTCATATACTGTTATTGAACAAAATTAATTTTGAAACTTTAATGTTGAAATTTTAAGATAAAATTATGACTCAAGAAGATTTGTAAGTTTTATTTTTAAGTTTATACAAATAATTTTTAATAGAAAATACACTGGTGAAAATTTGGACATTTTTCGGAGATGATAATATGAATTTGGCTAATAGCTAGAAAGTATGATAAAAAGCGACAGAAAAACTTAGAGTAATATAAATTACAAACAAAGCTATAGTATAATTTATAAATTTTAAGCAGCTTTATTTACCTATTTTGTACATTAACAGCACGCTTTTTTAAAGAATTTTTTGGGCTTTCGTATCCCTATAATATTTTTCAGAAGAATTTTTAATTAGATTAACGACAGAAGTCATGTTACCAAATAATCATATTTATATCTAAAATATTTTTAAATTTATTTAATTCATAACTTTATATGCTGCTTTAATAAAGGAAACATCGTATTGTTTATAATTATTTTTCTAATAGTATGCGAATTTTCGTCCTCGACATTTTTAGAATATGAAAAAATTTGCAAGCTCAGATATGTGCCTTAAATTTTTAATTAAAAAAGTAAGCTAATTAAATTCTGTCGGCAAACATTATAAAATTGATACAAAATAAGCATAATACTTATTGAAAAGTGTAACATTATTTTTATGATCAATAAAATTATAAAACTTTGCTCTTTCTCATTAGTAAAAGCCATAAAAATTTTAAGATTTTATCGTAGTTACTTATTGACAAGTAAATAATTCAGTAATTGTTAATTGTTCAGTAATTAGTATTAAGAAAAATGTTATGAGACTGTTTACAATAATACTAACCCTAACACTAAATTTAGAATAGCAGAAATTATTGAGACAACATGTGAATGTTCTAAATAGTTTACTTAGGACTTAGTATCACTGGAATTCACTGCGCATAATCTACTAAACGTATATATGTTGTACAGAATCTACCCAAACACCAATTTAGGTATGCATCCAATTGCTTCCTTCTAATTTGCGCCACCTCCACTCAACGTTGATTTTACTTGGTGATATCCAGTGATATACGCGTAAATTACAATGAATTACATGTGTTAAAATTCTTATTTCTTCTTCTTATTTCTCAATAATGGTTTCAATAATAGTTTTATTTGTCCTATAATTACTTAAATCTAAAAATGATATGTATCAATAATTCAATAGCTATTAAATCATCAATCCTAAATTTTGCTTTTTGTCTCATTAAGGCGTATACATTTTCTAGCTTGCAAATGACAATTATCGATCACTCGCGGAGCTTCTCCTTGCGTCAAAACATCTAAAGTGTACTTGTGAGCATACTGAGCGGTTAATTAACAGTGATTGAGTTTCTTAGGAAAAATTTATATTCCGTGCAAATTTGCATCATAGTGTAAAAATCGATTTGACGTTTTTTCTTTTATTTTTGAATACTAAATGCACTCTTTTCTCATTACAATGTTTAATATTGATCACCGTCTGGCTTATGAATAATATTTGCAATTTTGTGTCCTAGTTTCGTTTATAATTTTTTTCAGAAGAAATCTTAGTCGAAATTTACTTGTAAATGAAAGTACACCACGGAGTGGAAACTTTAGTGTACATATATTGTAATTAGATTGGTGAAAATTAAAATATTTAAATAGTATTTCGAGACATACTTTTTTAATAACAAATATTGCTAATAGTAAACTTGATTAGTACACGATAAAAAGAATTTACTTAATTACTAAGCAATCCATCACCTTTTCTGTTGATTATAAAAAAAACTTCTATTAAGTTGAACTGTATAAAAAATCTACAATCGAATAGTTATTTTAGTACGTTTAAAAACCTTTATACATTATTATAACATATATCATTTCATAAAAATAAAAGAATAATGCACAAAAAATCACGCCAGTGGAAAGATTAACTTGAAACTGATATTATAGAGTCTATAAAATTTACTATAGGAGGCAGTAAAAATAAAAATTAACGGAAAATCTATTGTTCGCCGCTGAACATGAAAAACTGAAAGATAGTAAAAATCACCTAACGTTACATACCACTATTTTTACTACTAAAATAATAATCTTTCACCTACAGTTTCTCTTTATCTTATACTATTAAAACAAAATAGATAAACAGGATCGATAAACAAAAACTGAGCAAATGCGATTCAACAAGTGGAAAAACTCTAGCCTAAATACACTCCTCAGCTGTTTGATCCAAAGCCTTGATCCACATCCACGCAAGCATGAAATAATCTCAATCCCTAGCCCCCTCACCCACAGCCAGCTCGCATCAAAGAAGAGCCGCTAAAAAATTCTTTAGACAGTCACAAAAAGCCGTGGCTCCCATTGACCTTAACATCTCGGCGCATAGCCGCTCTCCAGCCCCGCCAAAAATTTTCCAACGCCACCCAACCCAATGACTCGCGCTCAAGAAAAAGAAAAGCCGCTTGCACGACTTCTTTTTCTGGCCGCGCGCTCGCAGCGGTGAAAGTTTCCTTATCGATTGCAGCCCCGACGAAAATAGCCGCGGCCGCGGCGACGACAGCAGCTGTGTATACGCTGGCGAATCGTCGGAATCCGGCGCGTCTCTCTCTCTCATGGCAAAATCAATGCAAAGCTCTACACTCTCTTCATTCTTCTTCCTCCTCCCTTAAAACTGGCGCGGCCACCCCCCTCCGAACCTTATCGCATTGACGTTCGCCCCCTCGCGCAGAAGCCAGGCCCTTCTGGCACTTTTTTTTTTTAAAAGTCGTTATTATTGAGCCAGTGGTGAGCTTGCGCACGTGCTCCTCTCTTTTTGCTCGGCTTGACCCATTATTCTTTTCTTATCTGAATCTACCTCGGGTCACTGCCGTCCGCTTTTCCGTCGCTTACTCGGCGTCGTTTTCGGTTATTTTGCGCTGCGGAAAACTGTGCTAATATGTTGGTTTATTATTCAGGTGCGCGAAATTCGTATCGGATTGATCGATCTGATATTTTAAGATTGAAATACTTTAGAGGGTTTTCAGGTTTCTGTCAATCTATTTTTATTATTTTTTTTTTATTATTTGTGATTTAAGAAAGCTGAGGAGCGTGGGCGTGAAGATTTAGGAGGTTTTTCTGTCGGGAATGTTTAATTTATGAGTGAGGATTATGGAGATGCATGAATGAAGAGTATAAGATATTACTTAACTTAAGTATAATTTGTTTGTGAAATATATTCTTTGCTGAGGTAACATTATTTCATATCTAACATGATTTACGTACACTCGCCGGAAGGTATGTATTTTACTGAGTGCTTACTTCAAAATACAACGCCTTATTTACAACAATACTAATGTAACCAAGACGTACTACAGCTCAACTAACAATTTCACTTCTTACGTCTGAAGTAAAGCTGCTGCCGTTTTATTCGTATATGCACTCAGAAAAATATCTAGGTATTCCGTGAAATGTATGTAAATATACAGAAGAAAATTTATAAGTAATTGAATTAAAAGATTATGTTCACTAACAAAAATGTATTCTTAATCACAGTAGAAATTCGTTTATTCGGAAATTCTCTACTGTACCTTATAATGGATTATTTTTATAATTTTGAATAATTCATTTAATATCCCATTGATCATATCATTATCTCGTTACGGTTACATTATTATAAGAACGACAATTTCCACTATGTTTATAAAATTATTGTATTTTTACTTTATTCAAAATGCAAACTTAAATTAGTAAAAAGCAGCCTGGAAAAAATTCAATTTTTCGATCAAATCTGCTAATACTATTTTTTTTAAAACGAAACTAAATGTAAAACTATAAATAGGCCCCAACTAGGGCCTTATGAATCTGCCTCATTATTAATTATTATATTATGTTGTCCTTAGTTAGAGCTTAACAAATTTTCAAAGATTAGCACTAATTAATTAAATTTCTACTTAGGAAATGAAGAAAATAGCTGTTTTTCATTTAGAATTTTAACATTAAATTTTTTTTTAATTTACTTGATTATAACTGTAGCTATTATAATTATCTGATTATAAAATAAACCGCTTCATAACTCATTTATCACATAGGCCATTTTTTCCCTGAGAAAATTTACAGCAAATTTTTACCACGATTGAACGTACTTATCAAAGGGCTTTTTTATTAGTCCATATATTGAAGGTTTTTAATAAGCTTTAAGCTAAATAGCTTAAGGTACACTTCCATAATATTTATTAAAGAATCCCATGTAACTTTCAACGTCAAGTAATAATCATACTTCTATAAAATATAATTAGGTCAAAGTTAAAATAATTTAATTATCGTGTTCACCTAATGATATTATTATTTTGCCAAACATTTAAGAGCTCATCTTTGCTATAAAAAATAATTTTAAATAGGCTGAAGTTTTTTAAAAAATACATGAAAAAATGAGTTCCGATAAATGCTGGTAACAGGGGAAATTATTGTTATATTGCCTAAGACTTGTGATATTGCAAATCGATAAAAATTCGCAAAATACTCAAACAGGTAAATTAATAAAATGTTTTATAACTACAAGAAATAAAATAAAAAATTTGTCTGATTTAAAAGTTATTATTTCATTATTTATGTAACATACTTTTGCTTAATTAAAAGTGGAACATAATAGAAGATTATTTTTTGAAAAAGTGTCATTTATTCTAAACTCAAGCGCAAACAAAGCAAGAGTCACTTTTTTATAAAGTGAAAAATTTCTATTAAAAATCTATTTTCTACCCCTGAAAAAAAGTATTCACGCGAATAATGCAATTTAAACGCACTCTACAAAGACTTCACCATTTTACGGGCAAGAAACGCGCTTGAATATTTCACACTTCCTTGAACTTTCATCAACGCTCACGTATCTCGCGTCAAAACGCATTTTAACTCTCGCAAACAACACAAACAATTAACCCTCGAAACAATCTCTCCCCTCAGCATCGAATATTTTACTCAACATTCAATCTTTCGCTATTCAACAATTCAAGCGCCTTCCACACATTTCAGCCAGATTAGTTTCTTCTTTTGAATATCTTTTCGTTTTCCCCCTTCATCTTTCTGTGCAACTTTTTGTCCCTCGCGCCTCTCTGCTCCACACAGCCAGTCGGCTACACAGTACTATTATCTTCCATGCTCTCGCTATGTCGCTCTCTGGCTTTACATTTAGCTCTCAGCGTGTCCTCCATCTTTATCGATCATGCTTTTCATCTGTCCTGTTTTAATCTTTTTTAAAACGCGACCACTTTTATACTTCGCTGTTTATTGTGCGCTATATACATTTTTGTTATCTCTTTTGCTTGTTCTGTTGATACTTTTTCTTTTTTCATTAAACTCGTGTATGTTTATCGTGCTTTCTAATCGTGATTTTAAAAGCAAAGTCGATCGTTATTGGGGAATGCTTATTTAACGAGAAATTTTATCGTCGTGTGATTAAATTTCCATTACCTGTTTGCTCTCTTAATCTATCCGGAATTGGGTACCCAAATTTAATCAAAACTTTCTTGCTGACGCGTGAAGCATAATGTATAATGTACATGCGATAATTTTACGAGTTTTATATCACGAGTTGACGCTGTTGAATGGCTAAGTAAAACTATTAGAGTCATTAATGTTGCCACTGTTAATGAATGATGAGTAAAAACTTTACACTTCGACGTTCAATGATGATGAGCCTTTTTGAAAGCCATAAGTGAAATTGGTAAGTGTATCGTGCGACATATTACCTTTATCATTGGAATCTTAACTAAAAAAAAGACACGATACCAATATATGTTTATATAACTAAACCATTATTGATTACAATTTTCAATTTCTTACCGAATGATACTTAAATTGTTTCAAAAAGTCAATCCTCGATATACTTCGAATCCCCATTTTTTCTTCGCCGAAATTCTGTCCCTGGGCCGCACTCATTCCTCAATGATTCCGCGACTGCACGAGCGTAAATGCAGATAGTAGCTGGACTTGATTACCTATCGATATCCGATACTTGGCGAACTAGGCGTGGACGTCTTTGCATTGGCGCACAAAGCACCTCTAACAAGTTTCTAGCATTTCGAATGCTCCTGATCTAATTTATGCTAGTTCAACTTTATCAAAATTTTCAGGGCTTTTTGAGATTGAGGAAAATGTGCTCTACAATTAATTTAGGGCTTTCCTAATTTTTCGTATTTATCTACCTTCTAGTAAAAATAGTTTTAGGAGGTTAAAAGTACTCACAGTTAGAGAAAGAAAGCAAAGCATCAAAAAGAGAAATTGAACTATTAAAAGAGATTTCTGTTACAACTGCTTTTTATGATCATTCCTCATAAAAGCATTTCGAGCGAATGAGAAATAAATGGTAATAAATTAAGAGATCTACGTGAAAGCATTGAATTTTTGCAAATCATTGAATCCGAGAGTGCCTGTACTTAGTTTTATGCAAGAGCTTAACGCATGTGCGTGCGTTGTCTAAATACGTTTTAGTAATCTCCCGATATACACCCTCCCACGCACATTACATGGTGACCTACAAAATGCGGCGTAAATCAGAACGTACATTTCCTGACGGTTTCTAGATGCGATTATGTTCGAACCCATGAGTGTGTTTACAGTAACAATATATAATACTTTTTAGGATAAGTTTTTAATTAACTTAATTTAGTAGTAATAATTTGATTAAAATACAATCATTAATAGAAATAATCAGAATAATAAATATTAGCAAATATTAATTTGTATCTTCCGAAAAGTATTGCATGTCAAAAATATCTACGAGAAAAAATTATAAGAAACGCTGTCATATTCGTGGCAGTTTGAAAATTTTTTACAGAATTTAATTTCATTTTGGTAGCATTAAAAACTGAGTCATGTACACCAAATTTCCAACACTTTCTTTCGTCATTTAGAATTCATTCATCTGATTCCATATGCAAACCAATTTAAATTTTAAACTCTTCCAAAAAACGCTCCTCCATAAAACCAAAATACAACTTTGAAACCCACCAAGTTTAATCCAAATTTCATAACCGCCACCCCCACATAAACTACAAAACAAATTACTTCCCCAAAACGGAAAAGAAAAAAAATAATACAGCAGACAATTAAAGCTTATGGCGATCCAACGCGCGCCTGGAAATGGGTCAGCGCGCCACCTCAGTCCGAGCCTCTCTCTTTTTGTTATCTCGCGCCTTGGAGAGATAAAAAATAGGCCAGCGCCAAGCCGAGGTTCATGCACCTGTGCGCGTATGTCACGAAAATAAACAATGTGTTGACGATCGATAAAGTTGCCGCGTCGGAGCCCGCGTTCCCCCCCCCCCCCCGACTCGGCCTATCGCGGACTAAATTTGAGGAGGAATAAAAAAGGAGAGCGCGAGGTTTGACTTCGTGTTTTTAGGAGGCTTTGCTGTCTTGCGGGGCTGATTGCGCGCGGCTACTTTGTATGCATCGAGCTTTCGGTAACTTATTCTCGAAGCTGTTCTCGTTTCCGGTGTGGTTTAAAAGCAAGAAAGTTGATCTTGTTTCTGAGATGAAAGTTTATTTTTAATACGATATTTGATTTTTTATTTGTAAAATAAATATTTGTTTAGCAGCAACAGTTTGGTTTATAAAAGTACGAATTTATTTATGAAAAAATCGGCACGTGTGTAGATAGTTCAGCTTTCGGATCAGAAAAGCTATACACTAGTCTAGAAATAACTTTTTGCATCGAAAAACTGTTTTTCCGCAAGACACCTGGAATATTTATGTAGGTCATAGCCTCTGCAGTTATTTACACAAGCTGGGAGCTTTCAGCTCTTAATTTTTCTTGGGAATATGTGTACTCTGTAAAGTGACCCCGTAATTCGCAAATAAGCATGTGTACAACATTTCAAACATTTTTACATTGGAAAATAATAATAATCACACAATAGGTTTTATGAAATAGTTTTTCCTAATTGTTTTTAATAGCTGCGAACACATTACGTATCATTATTAATTGCATCAATGACCAATAAATAATTAATAAATGTATCTTACATGTTAATTATCCAAAAATACTTTTAAAAAGTTAAACAGAAAGATAAACGTGAAGAACGTTTCCTTCATTGTCGTAAAAGCACCTGATTTACCTATATATAATGAAATGCTTAACAGTCGCATTTGCGTCCTGATTGCGTTTCCACAATTTGACCTCAATTGATTTAGACTAACGCTCCAATCCAGGTAAACGACGAAAATAGCTTTTCTTGTCAGCTTACAGTACCGAGAATTTTGGCTGAGAAATTCCCAGCGAAGGTCATTTATCTTATTCTAAATATAAATCTGCAAATCCTATTGTTCTGCTGTTTTTAAAAAGACACCTTAATTTTATTTTTAGGCTTTCGCGCACCTTTTTCTGTAATAATTTTTACACATTTGAACATTTTTGATAATTATCAAGTCTTCAAATTTTTAATGGGTCTAATAAAATTTTTTTGAAGAGCTGTATAACAAAACCTAAGTGATGTTTTTCGAAATGAAAATTCTTCTGCCTTTATTTGATTTCTCCTCACGTAGACGTTTTTATTTTCTCTCTGCGATTGCTCTCGTGAATTCTTACTGAACTAAGATCACATTTTATTTGTAGGGGAATCAGGTAACCTGATATGGCATATAAAGTATTCTTCTCGATTCATAACTGGATTGTCCTAAATAAATGATATCATTTTTAATATTTACATTAATATGCTTCAATCAAAGTAAGCATATTTTATGATTTTTATTTTAAGGACGTTCGCAGTAATTAATAGAAAGAATTTAGAAAGAATAAAATTGTATTTTTAACAAATATTCTATTACTATCAGTACAAATATCATGCGAGGTATAAATTCTAGAAAACGCATTTCACTATTATTACGAAAAATTCTTTATGTACAACAATCAATCAGTTCTTAATTGCGCTAAATTATATGTTTCATTTGTGGAAGTTACGTGTCAAATTTAATAAAACGCTTCTCAATCTTTTTAGAATTACTAATTTTTCATATTAAAAATAAATGACCGAAATACTTGATTTACCCTCCAAATGTTTTACCGGCCTTAAACGATTCCATAATTGATCGATTTTAAACTGTCAGTGTCAGAATCGATTCTTTATTAGGAAAGAGACGAGAATCGAATAACAGAAGGTAAAATGATAGAGTAAAATTGAATTCAGATTTGCTATTCGAAAGTTCTGCTGGGTTATTACTTTCCTAACAACGTTTTTTTAGTAGTTAAAGATAAAATCATTGTGATAAATGATCAATTTTGATAGATTGGACATACAAATTATTCTTTTTTAAATTCATTTATTTACATAATGCCATGAAGCATGGTATACGTTTCCTACTACAATCATTAAAGGCGTACAATGTATTGTAATAAATATCAAAATGCATGAAAACATGATGATATTTCTATGATGGAGAGTCAATTAAGAAATTCAAATTAGGTTTTATTCTTTGCATACTGCTTTTCAAACTTTAGAATTATTATTCATATTAATTTGTCATTAAAACATGAAAAATATCTGAGCTGCGAAGTTATTACTTGCTCTACAGTAATATGTACGAATAGATAAAAAATTATAAACATATCTCGAAAATAAATTGCGACCATTTTAAAAATAATTTTTTACACGGAAAAAACTTTTTTTTAGAGTTTTGTATTTGAAAAGCTCAAAAAGATTTAATCGTAGAATATATTTTATAAAAGTACTGCGCACGCTGGGAAAAATGCTTGAGTGATAAACCCAACTACGCAAATCTCTTTGAAATGAAATTTTTATTTTAATAAATGATACATTTTTTTCAATTTTATAGTATTTAAGGTAATATCACCATGCTTTTGAGGAAAGTAATTGTCCTACATTCTACTATTTTCTGCCGTGCTTGAGCGCTGTACATTTCCTACAACTGACATAGGAAGATTCTGAGGTACGATGGTATTATTGATTATTTCACTTGCGCACTAGTTTGTTCTAAAACTGAAACAGCATCCTATAGCTTCAAAAATTACTTTCTATATATAACGTTAATTGTGTATTATTCTTGAATTCTATAAAATAGTACTAACTTATGTAAAACGTTTTTGTTTAATATTGTTCTTTATATTCAAAAGACATTTTGAAACAAAATATGATAAATATGATAATATTGAGACAGAGTAAAATTCTCTCTGTTATCGATGATTACAAGGACTCTTTTTCATATAATTTTTATAAAATATTCCTCTAGTATATTATAGTTTCAATAAACAACATAATATAC
>JAPYZA010006120.1:0-13491 GCA_030522685.1 Eupelmus azureus | reverse complement strand
ATTAAAATCTAAAAAATATGAAAAATTATCAGAAAACTATCTCAAAAATGTATAGTGATATGAAGGTTTAAAATAATTATTTATATTTAAGGCCCGTACGTGATATAAAAATTAGGGTGATATTGGAAAATTTAATTAAATCCTATGTGTTACACAAGTCAGTGCAAACTTTTCTGTTGCTAGCTCGCACAGAATACGTCCATAATAAATGCATTGGTTACCAGATTTACTTTACAATTATAAATTTAAGGTTTTGAGATGCTTGAATAGTCAATCATTCTCAAAGTTCTTCTTTTGAATGATGTTTTTCACTTGACCACGAATTTTCCTAACCAGATTAGGCTTTAATAATTGTTTGTGTTTGAATATTATCGAATTAAATTTGAATGTCAGAAAATACTTTAATTTCTCAAGATGATTCTTGCATAGCTCTTATAATGTCGGACCCTAGTCTTTCCGACACAACCAGTTGAGCTTTTGCTGCATCTCTTAAACTGAAAATGTGTGTAAGCTCCATTGAAGTCCGCCCTAAAGCCAAAGCTTTGTCAAATAGACTTATAGCTTCTTTCAAGTTTCCTCTGTACAAAAATAAAATATTAAGTTAGAATATTGTGTTGATAGTTTATTTGTAAATTAAAAAAACATTTTTCGGTTTAATTTTTTAGTTTAAAAAGTAACTCTAAATAATTTTTGTAATATAGATAAGTTCATTTCTAATTGAAAATTAGAAATTATATTTTCATTAACTTTAATTTTATGTTACTATATTCTTCGCCTTGCCATAGATAACCCGTTAATGTTGATTTCCGTAAAGTGGAATAATTACAAATTATCTTGAAATCTTCCAAATTTGTAATAGTTTTTTTAAGTATTTCCTTCAATATGGAAAAAACTTTTCACAATTAATATTTTGACAAAGTCTTATAAAAACAACAGAAAAAATAAAAATACCTTTTTTATCTTTGACAAGGCAAATATTCAAATTTATATTTTGAATAATGCTAATAATATGGTGAAATCATACCTTTGGACTTCTATGGTACCTAAAGTTTCATAAGCGAATTCACATTTGTCATCAAGCTCAATGGCTTTTCGCATATAGTCTACAGCCTTATCAATGTCGTTTTGCCACTGTAATTGAAGTAATCCTCTATATACGAGAATAGTGGCATTTTTAGGATCCCTTTTTGCAGCTTTTTGGAAATATGCATCAGCTTTCGCGAAATCTTGAGAATCTACCAGCATCTGTTGAATTATGCATTTATAAATAAAATTATCAGACTTAATTTAAAATAATTGTATTATTATTACTATTATTATTATATTAATCTAAATTTACCTGAGCAAATAAAGTGTAACATTCTGAACAATCTGGGAATTTTTCAAACGCTTTATTGAAATTCGTCATTGAGGTATTCATCAAATTCATATCTCTTTTCGATACGGCGTAGCGATAATCTGCGTAGCACTTTTGTACATATGCTACACCAAACCCTGGATTGAGATCTACAGCCTTTTCAAAATCTGATTTTGCTTCATCAACTCTTTCCATAAGTAAATGAACCTAAAATTATTATAAATTGGATTTACATTATATTTCTGATTAAAAGATTCAAAATTATTTTTTATTTTTATTGTTTATACGTTAACACTTTAAATTTAGCAACGTAAAGAATATCTTTATAAATTAAAAATGCCGCCGAATTAAAGGATGTTTTTACCTGACCGCGATTATGGAAGACATCACCACAATTAGGGTCGAGTTTTTCGGCTTCTTCAAAATCATCAAAACTTTTTCCCGCATTTTCAAGCTGAATGTACATACTTGCTCGTTTGATTAAGGCATTAACTTTCAATTCCTTACTGGCAATATCATTAGATATAACTGCAGAAAGATCAGCCAATGCATTTTCATGCTGGCCCAGAAGAAGATAGAAAGTGCCCCTTAACAAAAGAACTTTCATCTTGTGTATATCGTCGTCTGGCGCAAGGTTGCTTAACTCTTCTGTGCAAAGTGGTATTACATCATCAAAGTCTTGCTTCTTCAATGCTGCCAAAGCTTTGTTAAATGGTCTAAGAGAAAAATAATTAAATTTATTAGATGTATCTTTTGGTATCCTTGGTAAATAAAAAAAAATTTATTAAAATTCTGGGACTTACGTGTTTTCTTCTGTTGATGATTCATCTATTTTGGACAAAATGGGATCATTATGGAATGCCAAGAAGTAAGTGCTAATAAAATGCTTGCTGGGCATGATTGGTTTTTTAGTCGCCATATAGTCTTGTGCATGTTGTTTGCCTGTAAAATTAAAAAAAAATATTTTTAACTTACAATGATAAAAGTTTTTAATTATTCTTTTAATATTATCTAGATACATTTTATGCTTCAAAAAGAATAAGTTGTAGAATATTAGTTGATAATAAATAAAGAATAAAATTCGTTATTTGGTCTTTTATAAGATAGCAGAAATTTTTACTTTATTGTTTACAAAAAAAAAAAATAACTTATGCAATTTATTCTTTTATCATTATTGTCTACTCATCTAAAGAACGAAATTGGCTCTTTATTCTTTTTTCAAAGAAGGAACTGATAGATTTACGCTACCTGGCGTTAATTTTTATTCTTTTAACACGTTCAGTATGGCATGAGTCAAACATGGGTCATGATTTTCTTGTTCCAGGTACAACATGACAAATGTTTGAGTCATGAATTTATTATTAAATTATTATATAATATTAATTAAAGTAAGACCTAAATATGCCACTAAACGTGATTTTGACGTCGATTTGTTTCGTTTTATTAAAAATAATTCGTTCTTCTTTGAGACAATTAAGCTTGGACATTACCCATCCTAAATGTGTTGACTTTATAGTGTAGTAAAATAAATAACATTTCAAAATTGAAAATTTTAAATTATATTACTTTTTAAATATATTCAAAAATTCTTAAAAATTATTTAATAAGCATTAGAAGTTACCTAATTGTTTTAAGACTTTATCTGCAGTATAAAGTGTACTTTGATTTGAAAATCTTTCAAGTATACAAGCGGCAGTAATATCTTCTAAGGCAGTCTCTAAATCGTTATTGGATTCCATAGCTCTTGCTCTTCGTATTAAAGCTTTTACATATCTTGGTTTCAATTCCAATGCCTTAGTACAGTCTGCTCTTACAGCACTGAATTTTTTCTATAAACAAATATTTCTTGATAAAAATAAACTATAAAATTACATTATATGAAGGATTTTATGTTGTATTATACCAATTTTTCATAAGCTGCTGCTCTATTTTGATAAAATGTGGCAAGTTCTTCTGTGTTTTCTTTAGGGCATGTTTCAATGGCCAAATTATATTGAGCAATAGCTTCATCAAACTTTCCAGTATTGAAAAATTTGTTTCCTTCTCCTTTGTATCTCTGAGCTTGTTCCAGTGGTGTCTGCAATAAAAATATATGATTGCTAATTTTGTTATTACTTTAAAACATTTTTTTCAAATTGTTCAATTGAAAAACATGTAAATACCAAATTTATATTAAATAAGCATTATTGAAAATAATAGCTGTAGCTATTTTGAATTTTTTTGAATTATGGGGTCAAAAGAAAATCAGTTTCAGTCAGAAAATGCAATCAAACAAGAATTTCAATCATTAAAAAATTGGAAAATATTATATGTAATAGTAATAAGTAATTTTAAAACATAAAGAAATAAATATTAGGGACTTCTACATATTCTTCATGCCAAGTACAAAATATTAAAAGAATTTGATTAATAAGAAGATATTGTATAAATTATGTAAGTTTAGATTAAGGTTTGAAGATTGAGATTTTATCCATTGATTTATTTCAATGCAATTTATATTTATAAAATTTTATTTATAAAAATGGAAAATAAAAAATGATTAACTAATATTATGATATTTTAAAACTAAATTCCAGTCTGATATTTTATTAAAATTTTGTTATATAATTATTTCACCACCAAAATATTCTTAATTTATTGTAGAAAAATATCTTTAAAAATTATTTTTACTCACAAAATTAATACATTATATTAACAATGATATAAAAAATCAAATACAAATAATCACACAAAGGCCAAATGTGTACTATTCATAGTAATTGATTTATTAAATTGTTAAAATAACAAGATAAAATTAGCAAATACTTGTTATTTATCAATAATGTGAAATCATTTTATTGATAATTATGCATATTTTTTTTATCATAAAAAAATTAATAAATTATTGACTTTTAAAAATTTTAATATTAAAACTTTCTTTCACTTTATTCAGAACAAATTTTAACGGCTGACTTTAAACATAAAAAATTTAAAAATGTAGACAAGTAACATCTTCCAGTTGGAAAAAAATTACTCATACAGCAAAAAGTAAACTGTTAAAATATTTAAATCACTCTTACATTACCCACATCAATATTTCCCTCCAATCGATGTCACAATCAAATGCAACATCTACTCCCAAGTCAAATAAACCCAGCCCTCCGAACCCTCACCTTCGCTCTCCACCAACCCCAACTCTCCCTGGACCAAACCTCACCCAAAAACCCTCACCACCCCCAACCATCCCAAACCCCACCCCCCCAACCCAAAAAACCCCCCCCCAGCACCCCCCTCCAAAACCCAAAATCTAACCTCAACAGCCTTGCTCTTGGCCTCCTTATCAGGCAGGTCGCCGTCGATGGATATCTGCTTCTCCCCGGCGCTCGCTCCTCTCTTCGACTTGGGCTTGTCCTCCGGCTTACTAGCACTGCAGTTCTTGTAGTACATATAGCCAAGGCCCAGGGCGACCGGCGCCCCGACCACCAGGGCCAGCTGCCACTTGGGCAGCGAGCCCGAGGCTCCGCCGCTCGACGCCATCGCTCCGCGATTAATGCGCTAGGTTTATCTACCTTCTCTCCGAGAGCTATCCCTCTGGTAAAGCTTGCAGGCGCGCTCGAGTGTCTATACAGACGGCGCCTCCCGGTGTATCGCGGCCACACAGTTCTCGCACTCTCGGTCACGCGCGCGAGCGCAAACTCGCACAGGAGAGGAAATTTTATTGTGTGCGCGCACGTTTTTTTCCTGGAAGATCGCCGCTGCTGCTGCCCATGCGCATGATGACGACGATGACGAAATGAGAGTTCGAATTTTAGAGGGTTCGGCCGGTGAGACGAGAGCTTCTTATCGCCGATTTTATATTTGCGCCTTGCGCCGGAGATATGGATGGAACCGCCAGGCGCTGCGCGCGCGCCTGATTTATTATTATTATTGTATAGAGAGCGGGGAGCCATTTGTGTTGTGGGTATAGGTATATATAGCAGTAATAGAAAGGCGCGCTCGTTGATGTTGCTGTATAGGAAACTGTATTAGATTGAGTGTGCGGGTGTGTTTGTGTAGTTGGAGAGTGTATAACGAAAGTAAAAGTGATCAGTAGGGAGTGTGGATTTGAGCTGCGGCTCCGAGTGTTCTATTTAGTTTTGTAGTTGTGTGGTTTTTAAATAAATGTTAATATGGTTTTCAGGTTTCATTAAAAAAGAATTCCTTTAACGGACTTTCGCATTTTGGAGTTCTAAGCTATGTGGATAGTCGCATAAGGACCAAACATATGTGGAGGTATAATATAACAGGTACGGATCTTAATTTTGATATACAAAAAAAGAACGTAACAGTCGTTTCAAATTTCAGATCTATTTCCCTACAATCGAACCGCAAGCACACAGTATACATCCTCACATCAACCTCAAGAGACAATCCCCGCCTTCATTTGTTTTCAAAATTCCAGCGTAACACCACACACACCTCGAAGAACCACTAAAAAACCTCTCCGAAAGTCTAACCACCCACATATTTAAATCCACTTTGGGTTTCCGCGCCTCCACCTGCCGCGCACCATCCTCAGCGCATATATACACATACATCAACGTCGTACATACATATATATTTACAGACTAGAAAAAAGAGCGAGTAAGAGAGAGACAGAGCTAGCAGTACACGATGGCAGCAGCAGCAGCCGTGGCCGTCTGTCAACGCGAGCAATTCGCCGAAGGCGAGGAGAACGTCAACTGCTTGGGCGGCGATGGTGTGTAGTCGCGAGGCTAGACCGCGCAGCTGGTGATATGGTGAGGCCCGACGAGCGCCCTGACAAAGAGCTAGAGGCACAACGCCGAGGAGGCAGCAGCCAGCTCATTCAAAATGGCACTAAAAGACGACGAAAACACTTGGTGAGTCGTGCAAGCGCTCCCGCGCTAAGCTCTTTTTTTTCGTTCTACGCTTTTGGGATCGTCAGACTCGTCGGCTGCTTTTATATTCGACGCTGTCTCGGTTTTGCTTGGTTGGGGTTGGGACGTTTGACAGGATTTGGTGCTGGGTGTTTGGGTATGCGTGGGGGGCTGGGTTGGTTTTGTTTGGATTTTTGGAGTTGGTTGGTTGGAATTGGTTAGTTGAGCTTTATGGCATGTGGAGTCTTATCAGAGGTTCGTCCTGTTTGGTTGTTCGAGCTTAGCTTAATGACTGGCGTGGTCTTGGAGATAACTGGTTCTATGATAACCTTTAATTGGATCAAGAGTAGAACTTTTAATTTGGAGTAGTTAGTAGCATTGTAATTGCGATATGGCTAATTTAGATTGTTGAAAATGTCTTCCTACAATGACCGAGTTTGCTGACAAGCTATTTTTGTTTCTTTGAGAAATTTGCGCTTGTTATTTAGCAATAGACAGAAATGTGTGCAATACCCTAGTTTCAGTCTTCTTGTTTACATTATGTAATAAGCATTTAAATTTAGCATCATACGCATAAATTTTATCTTATTGTTGATAAATACTTGAAACTTGTTTTTTGGTTTAATTTAAAATAAAATTTATTTTCAGGATATTAGATTTGGAGGCTGCTCTTTTGGATGCAGAAGCACCTTCTGCATCGGACATATACGCAATTTGTAAAGGTCAGCCAGTGCCAGCAAATCTAAGGCCAGATGTTTGGCAGGCTTGTTTAGATGTTACGGATCGAGGGAACCAGTTGATACATTTCAACGAAGTTTTTGATCTTCCAGAACAAAATGTTATAAGAGAGGATTGCCAACAATTAGTTAGTAAGTAACTATTTTAATATTTGATTAACAAAATGTAAGATCAATTAAAATTAAATAACTTTATATTTATAAAATATTTTTATAAAAGTTTTTATGAAATTGTTTACAATTATATTGAGAATACTTCAAATTCTTATTCTATTCAGAAAAAGATAATTATAGATATCTTATCTTTTACACATGAACATTCTGATAATTTTTTTAATAAGACTAGATCTATATTTGCTTATCTTAAACTGTTAGTTTGAGTCATAACTTGGACAATTATACCTTTCAGATAAACTTGGAAATGACGATGAAGACAAAGTCTCCGTTGTTTCTGACTTGGAATCCATTATAACTTTTTATTGTAAAAATAGAGGAAAACGATATGAAAGGGGCAATGGTTGGCTTGAATTGCTAGGTCCATTGATAGCTTTAAAACTACCGCGGGCTGCTACATACAATTTATTTGAGGCTATCAGAGATATATATATTCCAAGGTATATTCCAAAAATAAAATTTGAAGCAATAACCAAAGTAATTTTATAAAACTTTGTTTAAATAGTGCATATATAATTTAATAATTTCTTTTAATAAATTGCAGAGGTGATACACACAGTGCTGTACTAAGGCTACTTCTGCTTTACCATGAACCAGAATTATGTTCCTTTTTGGATACAAAAAGAGTATCTCCAGATCAGTACACAAAGGGATGGATAAGCACTCTTTTTGCTGGTGTTTGTTCCTTGCCAGCAATTTCCACTATGTGGGATTTGTATTTTATGCAAGCTGATCCATTTTTCATGATGTTCCTATCGCTTATTATGGTCATCAATGCAAGGTAAATCAAATTTTATTTATGCAAAAGCTTATTTTATTGATAATGATAGTTTGATTTTGCATTTTTATTATCAAATTTTTCAGGGAACAAATTTTAAGCATGAGAGATGACGAAAAGCAGAGCATCATTGATGCTTTAACAGCAATGCCTTGTGCCTTGGAAGCTGAAGATGTTACGGATTTCTGTTCATTAGCCCAGTACTATGCCATGAAAACGCCTTCGTCCTTTAAATTGGATTTATATACCATTATGTTTGGAGAAGGAGGCGACGAAAAATTCATAACGCATGCTTTATGCTTGCCGGTTTCCGCTCAAGAATTGGTCGAAAATTCGGTGGAAATTTCATCATTGCCTAATGCACCTGTAGAGGCTGTTAGATTTTTCTTGGTGGACTGCAGGCCTGCTGAGCAGTATAATGCGGGTCATTTGCCAACAGCATTTCATCTAGACTGTAACCTGGTAAGTTCTAATCGTTTGTAAAACATTATTATTGCAACAGGAATAAATATTTTAAGTCAATTCAAACAAGTATAAAAATAAAAATATCATTCATTTAAAAATTAACTTACCTAAAATTTCAATATCTAATTTTTAGATGCTTCAAGAACCAGCTGCGTTTGCTACAGCTGTACAGGGATTATTACAAGCTCAGCGGCAGGCCTTAGCCGTTGGATCTCAAGCTGGTGGCGAACACTTGTGCTTCCTTGGTAGCGGGCGACAGGAGGAAGATCGATATACTCATATGGTTGTAGCGTCTTTCTTACAAAAGCATACTCAGTATGTTAGTATGGTTGTTAATGGCTACCAAGGTAAAATTTGTTTCTTAATTAAAAATTAATAGTTTTCTTTATTTATTCTTATAATTTTAATTTTTAACAGCTATTCACGAATATTTCGGTGATGAAGTTGTGTCCAGTCTCGTCGATCATAATTCACAATTCTGCCTAGTTTGTAATACTAGTTTATCAGAGGGAAATTCTAGTGAGACAAGTCCTGTAAGAATAAAAAATAACAACTCTGATCTTTTTGGCAAAATAGGACAAGCCATGAAATTAAAAAGTCAGGAAATGAAGGGGAAGCTTTTTGACTACATCGTGAATCCGTCGGTAAGTGCCAATAACGGTGCAGAAAAGAAAAATGATAAGGATGTCGATTCAAGTAAAAGGGAAAGGAGCGCCCGTCCTGTTTTCAGTATAGACGATGATCACGATCTAGGTAAGTTCTAATATATTCATAAAAAAATAAAGAATAAAAAAGATTTATACAAATTTTATTCTAAAACAGATTTTTTATTATTACACCGATAAATTGTAATAAATGAGTATTTTCCTAATTACAGATATGATGACGGCAACTGCTCAAAGCGAAGAACCCGTCGAAGTAGTTTCTGTTCAGCAATGGTTAAAGGATCCTAGTTTGATACATTCCTTCAAATGTATGGAAGTTAAAGTTAATGGCTACGTTTATGAGAGGTAAACTTAATTAATAATTATATCAATACTGTTATTTAAATTATTTACTTTGCTAATTATTTTAAGTAATAATTAACCTACAATTTTATCATTACAGCCACCTATTGGTTACTGATACACATATTATAGTTCTTCGAGAAATTCCAGGTCGTAAAGGAGCAGCTCATGTGATAGTAAAACGTCCTCTGTCAAGTATAGTCAGAATAACATCCAGAAAGAAACACCCTGATTTAATAACATTTAAATATGGATCGACCCAGTCTGATAATGTAATTATCTCCGATATGGATAGATTTCTTATACCTAATGCAAGTGAAGCTACGAAGCTAATCTCGCAGCAAATTATGAAACAATTAAAAACGTCTGAATAGTTAACTGTAACATTGACAGTTGTGCAGAACAATTCTAACTAAAATGAACACAGCTAGAGTATAATGATTACAGTCTACTCAGACTTTACCGTGATCATTTTTTCCAACAGACAAAAAATTTTTTTACTTGTTTACGATGGTATACAATACTTTTTCATTTCTGAGACTGAGAAATGTTTTTAAAAGTAATAGTATACAATGCAAGTGATACATAAAAAATATTATTAAGATCAAAATTGAAAAGTTATAATTTATCTTTATATACACTCTATGCACATTTTGAAAAGGTGTATTTGTTTAATATAAAGTTAAACATACAAAATTGTTACCCGTTTTCTTAGTTAAATACCTTTTTTAAAACATTGCAATCATATATATTTTGCTTAAACTTCGTAAATCACATGATAGTTTAAAATTTTGTTTATGCGCTATAAAATATCGAATCTATAAACATACATTTTTAATCATGTATTTACTTCAAGAAAATAATTTTTCTTTCATTTATAAATGTATAGTTTGTATGTTAAAAAACTTATAGTGTCATATTGAAAAAAACATTTACGGTCTAAGAATTTATAAATTTTATGAAAATTAAGAATGGCAAACGTTAATTATTTAGTGAGAATTTATTTACAAAGTATTATTTCTTTTTGAATAAAAATACGGATTCAATAATAAACATTCTATAATATTAGTCATTTATGTAAGACTTTAAATTACATTCAGTACTTATTATTTAAGTAAACGTACTCAATGGAACAAGACTTACATGTTGCAATACATATAAACAGTTTCACTGCGGCTAATGCATAAGCTAATTTTTATGATTTTTTTTTCAAAATTAATTCAAATTATAAATGATCAACCAAAATTGGATAGTTTTATAATTCAATAATGAATATCAATATATTTTAAAAAATAAAAATCTATCTTTCATAAATAGTTACCTAATAGATACAATTTATAATTTATACTTAACATATATTTATTTTTGTCGCAGTGGATCTGTGAAAAGAAGTTTGTTATTAAAAATTAAAAAAAATAATAATTCAAATTTCTAATTACAAAATTAAAGAAATTACTTTATGCTTATTTTAAAATTTCATTGCAGGCAGTATTGAATTAATTGTAATTAATTATTTAATATTAATTATTAAATATTTAAAAATAAAAAATAAAAAGAAAACCGTCTTCATGAAAAAATAAATAAAAACATTGAATTGTATTGTACAATAATGAACTATATTAAAGCATAAATTGTTTATGGTTAGATGCAACTTTATCTAATACGATGTAAAAAAAAGAGAGAAAACCTTTATGCCATTGAATATATGCATTCAGACACTTTCATGTGCATATACTTTTAACCATAAAAATGTAAATATTAACAACTATAGTTATAATGCAATACTATATTATCAAATAAAATAGATTGTATAAGTTTGATGTTCATAAATACCACATCTATGTTTTTAGTTTTTATTTTGTAATTTATGAGAAAAGTTAAGTTTTATAAAGATTAATTTTTCATTAATTTATTTTTTTAAATAATTTTATAATTCTATATATAACTTTATTTTCATTTTAAGATATATTGTTTTAAAAATTCATACATAAAAACTTTTATAATTTATTTGTTTTAATAAATACTTTAATCGTCTTTTAACATAAAAATATATAAAAATAAAAGTATCTATAGTTTTGTTTAAACAATAGCTTATGAATTATCAAATGATTAAATTATCACCATGAAACTATTAAGCGTTCGTTAATTTATAAAAGTTTATTTTTATAATTATTAACTAATTTATCTTATTTTTTTTAATTCACAGATAGCTTTTTTTACATTATTTAAATAAAAATAATATTTTTTATTTTTGTTATATAATTTGTATTTTTGCAGTCAATAATGATTTTCTAGAATTATTTAAATATTTTCAAAAAGTTTATATCAAAAACCTCACTCTTATGAAATTTACATAATCTATATATTTTAATACAAAAAAATACCTAGGTGGTATGTATTAATGTTTTGTAAAAATTAAATAAAAATTTATTATACAAGTGTGTTAATTTGCTGTACTTGGTTAGTTTAATAATAATATTAATTTTAATGACCATCATCTTTAACCCCTTAACTAGCAGTGGATCATATATGTACAAATTGGACTAACTTTGGTGATTCTCCATGGAATTTGACCAAATTTGGTATGCAATTGTCAACGGGTAGTATTTTAGCAATATTTGATATTAAGGATATTGGTTTGTAGTTTGATGCTGTATGTTTATTAGTAGCTTTATGTAGTAGTACTACATTAGCTTTTTAAAAAGCATTTGACCAAATTCCTTGTTCTATACACAAGTTAAATAAATAGGCTAAAGGTTCTTTGATATATTCAGTCATTATTTGTTTTATTTCTATGTGATTTTTAGGTTTAATAAAAATTGTATTTTCATTAATTTGTGGTAAGTTTAATTTAGAACTTGGTAGTTTTAAAGTATTTCGACTTATTTGTACGTCTACATCACAAAAGTGTGTATTCATGTACATATGTTGCGATTTCCTTTGTATTTTCAATTTTTTTAAATTATTTTTGTCGCAGATATAGTATATTTTCGTGTTATTAGATTTCTGTTTATTTAATTTTGTATTTACGTAGTTCCACAGGTGTCTCGGATTGTTACAACGTGATTCTACTTCTGTTGCTTCATGTTTCATTTTGGCGTCTCTCATTACCTTATCTAATATATTAAGATATCTCTTATTTTCTACTTTGAGTAAATGATTTTTTACACTTTTCTCCGTGTTTTGTATAGGTTTTCTATTGTTTTACACGAAATCATAATACCTTTTGTGATTCAAGGTTTCCTAGATTTAAAATAATTATTATTTTTTCTTTTATTTGCGCTTTGAGCCCATACTTATACATATCTGTATTTCATTAATAAGAGATTCAATTCCCCCATTGGCTTTTTTTTCATTTTTTAGTAAATTCCAATTTTTTGTCCTTAGTTATTATTGTTTTTAATTTTGTTGAATTTACAGAAATATGATTTTTTTAAATTTAATCTTGTAAAATTCTGTTATCAAAATTTACTAGCAAAGGATAATGGTCTGTGATTTTGGGGCAGGTATTCAGAATGATAAATTTTTACATGGGTATTTCATACAAATTTTAAAACCTCGAATTAAAAATTGTCAGTCTACACAATTAATAGTATAATAATATTTAATTAATGATTATTTTCATATTAACTAAATTATGCTTAAACAAATACAAAATTTAAAAAATCAGAATAAAAGAGGGAAAAATTTCTAATTTAACATTTCAGAATGAATATATTTTAAGCAATACATAAATTTCTTCAAAATATTTATTCTCTGATATAGCAAATATCAAATTTTTATTTTGAGATTTATATAATAAAAACTATATTATTATTGATCGCACTATTAAGCCTGTCGAATGTTTAATTTTCCTATTACTAATTCAATGCGTACTATTTTTATTTTATTGAAAAAATATACCCATCTTAAAATCTGATTATTGCGAAAAAAAACTTTCCCCTATATACTTGATCCCTGAAAACAAACCTGTCAATTCTGCTGAAAATTGCAGCAGACCATATGTGATCTATTTTCGATTCCGATCGCAATTCTGATGAAGAAAAATTGTAATGAAGATACACTAAGTAGATACACTATGAGAAAAATTTTCTGAAATCAAAAAAATATTTTCTTC
>JAPYZA010006119.1:0-11405 GCA_030522685.1 Eupelmus azureus | reverse complement strand
GTTTAAAAAAATTGGGGTTAACGAAGGTTTGAAAAAGTTATTTAACGTTAATCGTAAAAAACAGTAGAATACGTGTAATTCGAAAATTTTTCTTAGCATCAATTTAAATAATATTTGTTATTTATTAGTATTTTGTAACAGTTTATCAAATAAACAATAGATATTTGCCTTTATTTACCCTTTTTATAACTTTATATGAACAAATATCTCTAAAAATATGTGGGGCACTTCGAGGCACCCTTTATTTTCGCCCCTTTGCGAAAGTACGCGTCCTCAACTAAGTATATTGTTGCTATAACTATTCAAAAGAATATTGAAGTAACAAACCAAAACTATGGTTTCATTGACTCAAGGTTTTGCTAATTACGTTAAGAGCGTTAAAATACATATTAAAAACGATTTCTTATACTTAGAATGAATTCATCTAAATTTAAGTTCAAAGTTATATTAAATTTTGTTCAGTCTCTTGTTCATTTATAAATCGAAGGTTTGCTGATTTCATACAATAAATAACCACCTAATAATGTTTTCAATAAATTTTCTGTAGCTATTTCAAAATAACTGCGAAAGAAAATCGCGTTCGCAATCAGACAATGAGCAATCAGGCACTCCGCAATCATCCTACATAATAAGCCGAAAATTTATAAAGATTATAATCCAAGTAATTCAGGAGAAAAGAAAGCCTTTTAATAAAGCCTTTTAATTTTTATTTATATGCCCATCAGCGTACCCCGAGTTTCTCTTTTTTATATTTACGGCCGCGCGATCGCGATGGGCTATTTTCATTTTTTCGATGCCCGCGCGTATAAAATTCACGAAGCATTATCACACGAACACACTACAAAGAAAAACTCGGTTCGCGCATGTAAGTCTCACAACGATCCAAGGCACATAATGCCGGGCTTTCATTTAATAATAGCCGTGCGCGCGCTTGCGAGGTTCCTCGACTCTCTCCCTCTCTCTTTGCGCGCACGTCGCGTTTTATATCGAAATATTGGAGCATTGTGCCGGAGCTGCCTACGCGGCCGCGTTGACAATGGGAAGCCCGCCGCCTTGTAATCCCCCGCCGCTCTGGGAATACGTTCCCCGAGAGAGGTTTGTTATAACGTATTGCGCGTATATATAAAAAGCCAAGCTGATCGACGTGCGGGCTATTGTTACGCGCTCGCGCGAGTAGCCCACTGGCCGAGATACGATCGGCAGCGATGCGGACCCTAAATCGGAGCCTTAAAACTCGCCCAGAAGCGAGTCTGCTCTCTCAGCAGAGCAGGTATATATGTATAACGGGCCGCATAGTACGGATTCTCCGACCTCGAAACCGGATGGAGTTGTCACATATGCCCCGCGATGTGTATGCGGATAGGTCCGTGCCGTGTATGCCGATACTATTTTCGAACTTTCACGCGAGATGCCGCCGCGGCGAGGGGCTTGCTTTCTCGATCTTAGATTTACAAGAGCTCTGAAATTGCGATCCCACTTGCTTTTCTTTTGTCCAAGAGAGAGACTCCGTTTTGCACGCGGATGCGGATGTTAATGGGACGCGTTTGAATGAGGCATTTTTCTGGATATATGTATATATACGAAGGAGTGCTCTCGGCAGGATTGCTTTTCGTTTTTCCGGTTTCGCCGAGCTAGAAATACTTTATCGGTGCGCTCTTCCTTTTGCCAGCACTTGCGGATTGATAATTCAAGCGACAATCAGCGTGCGTGCTACTTCTCGACTTTTATCCTTTAGCCGGAAATATTTATCGATTATAATGATAATAAATTATTGCGCGCTTAAGCATTATAATTAATTCATGGATATATATTGAATTTAATTATTCATAATTAACAGGCTTGTTGCCGCTATTTAATTTTAAAATTATTAATAATTTTTTATCGCTGATATTTTACATTCTTTAAGCTGTATCGGTTTCCGTTATACTTTTAATGCCGCTGCACAAATGTAGAAATTGTAAAATTTATTCGCGGTTATTCATAGAATGTGGATCATTAAACGTAACTGGAATTATTGCTTTTATTGTTGTTTTATAAAAAGATTCAGAGATTTAGTAAACGTTAATAAAATATATTATCGTTGTTGACGTCTTTCTTTACGCAATTTATTGCATCCCGCAGCGTCAACGGTATTCTGAGGGTCAGAAATATTCGCATAAGAATTTTCAACCTCATCCATCACCTCGTGACGTCACGGCGTTCTCCTTTTTTTCAAGCGTAATCTGAAATTTTCTCGAAATCTTTTTATTACGAAGAAAGGTAGAAAAGATTTTTTACACGATGCGATCTTACATAACTATCAAATTAACGATACAATCGAAAAATAAAAATTACAAGATTACTTTAAAAGAAGCATTTTACGTTTTTACATAATTAACAAAGGAAAAATCAGCGCAGAACTCCACTGATCTGCAATTTGCACAAGGGCAAAAAACTAACTCGTCATCAATCCGGCAAGAGCAGCAATATTTTTCATCGCAACAATCACAGCTACATACATCCTCTTCCCGCGGCTCAATTTGTCAAACCCGGCCGTTCGGCAGTTATTACATTACTCTGCCGAAAGACACTCGATTCCCGTTTGCTCGACAAGCTCGGTATCTCCAACCTCGCAATAAATCTAAATCTGAATCGGAATCGGAATCTTTCCCTCTCCGGCTATATTGACACAGCGGCGGTCGCAGGAGCAGCTGTCTCTGAGCGATTAGCGATAAGAGAGCTCCGCGCGCGCAGAAAACAGTGGTAGTCCGCTCGTTAATGAACGCGCGCCCCAACGTGGGAATGATTTTCGAGTGCATGACGCCCCCCCCCCTTACCCGCGTTCATCTTCCTCTCGCTCTCTCGAGCCAGTTTTGCCGGGCCTGCATCCTCCTATAGCATATGTATATGCACGTATATAGCTATATAGACACACGCGTGAGCGCGCAGAGGGCTCGCTCTTTCCGTGGCGCGCACGAAACAGGTATTCCTGCCCCCCCTCCCTCGTCCGCATTGAAATAAGGTATAACGTCGCGATATGAAATATGCCTCCTTGTACAACTTGATAATCCGTGGTTACCATAAATCCTGACTGATTATCCGCGTGTCTATTTATAAGCCCCCCTCCTCACCCTCACCCCTCTCTCTCTTTCTCAGCGTCGCTTCCTTCCCGAGCCGGTGTCCTCCCTCTAGCCGTTTCTTTCGGCTTGCTTCTTTTCTATGCGCTCTTCTAGTTTTTTTTATTTTCGATTATTTTCTACGCTCTTCGTGGGGTTCCCGCTCTCTCGCTCTGTCTTCGACGCACGCAACGCTTTTCTCTTCGCTGCGCTCTTGGAGATATGTAACTGCGTATAATCGTCAGCTATCATGGCTTGATTGGTTCCCAGCTTGTCTTTGTGCCTCGCGAAGGCTGAGTTATGTCTCGGGATCATGGGGTGAGAAAGTCTTGTTTACAGGGTAGAGCTGGACCGCAGGTTTATGGTGGAATTGATTTTTTTAATTTTTATATCCGTAATTAGTGTAAAGTGATTTATTCAATCTATCAACATTAAACTTAATAAAAAACATTTTCAATGTCAAATTTAAAAATACTGTTCCAAAAAATGTCATATTACACCGTGAATACAACGATGTACGTACTAAACTTATAATGCATTAATTAGAAACAGATAAAAAATTATTAAAGTATAAAAATAGAAAACCCAACGAAGACATAGAAATTATTTATTACATAACAACATATATCGAATCTAATTAAAAATACACTTGTTAATGCTACTGCCAATTCAATCCCAGATATTTCCATAGAATCTCGTGATACTTTCAGCACTAAAAACTGCAATTTATCCTCTGGAGCTTGCAGTATAAAACGCTCATTTGATCAATACACTCGCTCCCTAGCCGCGAGAGGCGCATAACACTAAAAGAAATCATTCAAAGCATGAGAAACCAGCCAAAATTACATAACCCAATCCCGCAGCTCCCAAGCGCTTAGCGCGCGAGTTTTGATATATTCGAAAAGCCGAGGATAGCTGCTTAGCGCGCAAGTCCCAACGAAAAAGCGCATCAATGCGGTAAGTAAGTAACTTTCTCCAACGACGTATCTACATTCGCTTACACACACGTACCGGCAAGCGCATCGACGTACACTCCTTTATCGCGAAAAAACAAGATAAAGGCGCTTCTCGAAGCTATATAGGCCCGTATCTTCGGCTAAATCCGCGAAAGCCGCCGCGTACATACGCATCCGGCGCTGTGTACGTACACGACAAACGCAACATTGTGTGGCTCGCTCGCTCCGGGAGCGTAGCGAGGAATTTTAATTTATGAAGGCTCGCGTATGCATGTATGTACGTATAGGTAAGAGAGATAAGGGCTTTTCAGGAGAGGCCTTTCCTTTGATTGGATAGTCAATAATTCAAGCAGTGACGCGTTCGTTGATATCGACAATCGACTGGGTTGTACGCGAGAGCGAAATACATTTGCGAACGAGAGAGAGAGAGAGGCTCTTTTTTCTCCCTCCCTCAGCTCGATGAGGATGTGAGTAGGCTGCTGCTGCTTCTGGAGCACTGGAAGCTGCTACTGGATTTTATGTATGAAACTGGCTCGCTCGCTCTCGGTTCGCTTGTAGCCCCGGGCGTGCTGTATGCGATGCGTAATGTATTGATACTTACGCTAAGGCTGTAAACAAAGGAAATATTTCATTTTAATGTTCGCACTCGTATTTTCAATTTATTTCGCCGAGTCGTTTTTTTTCGCGTCGGTTTAATTATTTCGCTAACTATAAATACCATATTTTTATGTGTTTGAATGTTAATAGGAATGAGGGTTAGTAAATTATTGTTTAACTGATGCGTTTTTGTTATTTTTGCTTACGAATGACGCGAATGTACAATTTTTTTTTATTTCTATATTACTAAGTCACTTCTATTTATAGAGATCATTCAACTTGTCATCGTAAATAATTTTTTCAATACCTTGCATTGCAGATTTCTACCATCTTAAATTATCCTTAATAGTCGAATAAAGCTATTATATGCATGTTATTTTACCAATTTCAAATATTTAACCAATTTTTAATATAATTTACTTAAATTTTTACGTATTTTGTATACCGATTTCCTTCCAAACCTATAAATAATCAAAAGCAATTATATAAAAATACCAATAATCATTAAAATAAAGCACTGAATATAAAAATCTGATGAAAAAATCATTCGTCCTAAAAAAAGTGCTCTCGGCCCCGCTACCCACGCCCTAACAGCTGTTACCGTACACAAACCCAACAATAAAAAAAAACACACTACGAATCACGATTTAGGGTTACGACCGCCCCGTCAATATTTCTTCTGTTCCCTCAAAAAAAAAAAAAAACTCGACAACACAAACTCACACGCACACATCTTCACATGCAATAGCCAAAAAACCGAAATTTCTCCCCTGTCCACATAACAAAAGAAGCTACGAAAGGCGGAGCAGCTCATATATATCCACTTACACCAGGCACAGGTACACGGCAGAGCGCATCTACCTAAAGGTCAAAGCCACGCTGAAGCCAGAGAGAGAAAAAGGTATTCCGGAAAGATAATCGACGGACGCACTCTCGCAACTACTCCCCCCGTTTACACACATATAAGCATGCGCGCGATCCGGCCCTGCGAGAATATAAAGCCGCGCTCAACGCAAGTGGCTCGAGCGCGCGCATGCAAGAGAGAGAGAGGAGCAGGGAGAGAGCGAGCTATTAAAAACCAAGTTATGAATGAAAGCGGGGCTGAAATAGAATGGCATGACACGCCCCGCCTACCGCTGCACAGGTACAGCCGCGCGCGCTTCACCTACACCACGCTGAGGCCCTTATATACACGCGCGAGCGAGAGGGCAAGCTAAATGCGAGCCGCGCTATAAAAGAGCGAGAGAGAGAGAGAGCTGCAGGTTGATGCCAGCGACCGACCCTGAAGTCGCTCTTCGCGCGCACCGGGAATTCCTGTGTGTGTGGTTCCGATGAGATGGGAGAGACGGACTAACTGGGGTTAGGTCAGTGTTATTAAAGTAAGAGCTTTGCGGCTCGGTACAGCAGCGAATAATAAATGAAAATTATTGTTACGTGTCGAAGCTTGCATTTTTTTCTCTCCTCTTTCCTGAGATTTTCGCGAGATTGTATGTGTATACTTAGGCGGAGTTGCGCCGCTGATTGTAAAATAGTGTGTACAAGCGGCTGATCGAGCGCGACGCGATTTTTCGATGCCTATCGCACAATTCGCGCTGCTCGTAATTCGAATAATGAATCGGCGCGTTATAATTTACCTCTGATTAGCGGCTGGAGTTTCGCCACTTCTGTGTTACACCTCGCGAGCGAGCTCCAGTTACGTAAGCCGCGTAACAAAGACTCGCTCTGTACTTATTTTAAGCCGTTCTTTACGAGAGCGCGGAGTTAAGCGGACGTCACGAGGCTGACTTGTTTACTTTAGAAAGTTTATTTGATAATGTCCATAAAGTATATTAAATTAATTTAAAAGTACCTTGGGGAGAAAGTTTAAAAAGCCCGCGCTTTTAGAGCGCGTGAATTGCATTAGATGGATTTAATATTTGCGGATTTATAGGCGCGGACTGACCGCATAGGCATAACTCGATATGCGCTGGCGCCTTTCATTGACTTTTTTTTACTTCCATGTTTTCTTGATCGTGATATTTTCAATTACTCAATCTTGCGAAGGAAGATTACTTGATTTCATATATATTTCGCTTGGATTTTATGTCTATTTTATTTGCCAACAAGCTAGTTCCTTACATCAAAAACCAATCACAAAAATGTACCTAATGCACCTAAAATCGTAAACAAGTCCGAAATAATACCCAAAAACCAAAAAAGACAACTGACCCAAAAACGCAAAACGACACAATGACAGAACAATCCCGCAGACCATCCAAGAACGCTTTTAGTGCTCATAAAACCTCCCTGAACTACAGCATCTCAGAAGGAAACGAGACACCTAAACCCTCAGGCCACCGACAATGACGCGTCTACTCTCTATTCTCCTGGTCCGTCACACACCCAGCACGAAAGGGCTCGAACCCTCGCGCTTACGGCAGCGACCTGACGATTCAATTAGGATGCGCGCGCGCGCGACGTCCCTCGCAAAGTAAGAGAGGATCTATCCGTCCATCCCGAGGCGCAGGTATATAATCGATCGGCCTTCGGACTGTATATATGCTACGCTCGTGGCAAGACACACGCGACGCTGAGAATCCGGTTGCTGCAGCGGTGATAGATGGAGATTCGGGGATGCTGGGATGTTTCGGGCCACGACAAATCTCGAGCGCGTGCAAGGATGATTCATTGAGCGTCAGGTCTGATCTGGCTGCCGTGATTTTCTGCCCTGGCCTGACGCTTGTTAAAAGGGCAGGGAGCGGATCGATCGGTGGTGTTTGGTTCTTTTTTTGGTGGTTGTGTAGTTTGCAGTTTGTTTTGGAAGCTCGGGGCTGCTTTCGCCTCTTTGTTGGTGTCATTTTTTGGCTTGGCTCTTGAAATTGATTGTTTTATGTAGTACGTTTCAAAATTTAGCATGATGCTTCTTAATTATTCTAAATAAGGTATTTAATTATATGAAAAACGTGATTCTGTTGTTAAAAGGTGTGATGATTTAAATATTTACTTTTATTTAAAGCTTTAAGGAAAAGAAAGTATAAATTAAGTAGCACGATTATTTTAAAATGAAATTTATCAGAGTGAAACTTATTAGGAGGTGCACTTGGCACTCGATATCTTACGTACGAACGTAGTTTTGGCGAGATACTTTTGGAAATTACAAGAGAGTATAATTATAGCGTTAGCACTGCCAATCAAAATTAGCCGAACAAAACAGCAACGGCATGCAGACATTCCTTGAAGTATAATTAACTGGTTCTTAAAATAATTAAATGATTATATGTGTTTTGAGCATTAATTTCCAATTAATTGATTACATTTATTTTAATAAATAGCCTTGTACTTTGAAATTAAAGCAGTTTCTTCAAGCTGTAGATTATTGCGTTTGGCAATGAACAAATATTTTACTCATAGACAAAAAAGCTCCATATGTGTAGTATGGTTTATTCGTTCGTAGTATGGATTTTTTTAATGAGGTGGGAATAATATTGATCTATGTTCGTCAAAGATCAATATTATTTCCACCTCATTAAAAAAGCTCCATAGTTTTTATTACGCAGCAGATGAGCATAAACAAATATTCTATATTTTCTACTTACATCTTAGTACTTTATCTTGTATTAATCAACTATTTTACATAAAATTTCAACGTATAACTAAAAAATCAAATGTTTAAAATAATTATTACTTTCTCCCAGCGTCCACATATCAACCTCTTCGATACTACATTTTCCAACCTAGCACAACTTACTTACTTCCGAACCCTAAACCTTAGCAATAACAAATAACGAGTCCCCTGCACTCGTCATCTCCACCCAGCATAATGCAGCGATCAATCCAGC
The DNA here is from genome assembly GCA_030522685.1 of Eupelmus azureus. Taxonomy (NCBI): domain Eukaryota; kingdom Metazoa; phylum Arthropoda; class Insecta; order Hymenoptera; family Eupelmidae; genus Eupelmus; species Eupelmus azureus. The sequence continues at coordinate 2,939 of JAPYZA010006119.1, read as the reverse complement.
CTCCTCGGCCAGCCCCGAAGTACTCAGCCTCTCCAGCGCAGAGAGGAAGCGTCGAGGAAGGCCAAATTAAGTTAACACGCCGCCGTCGCCGCGACGACAACGCGCGGGAACGAGAGAGAGAGAGAGCTTGCGCCCGTAGGCTATCTCTGCGCAAATTCGACTCTCCGCAGCATTCAGCCGGAGCTCTATATACGCTCTCTCTCTCCATAGAGCGCGTCAGCGCTACATAATCAGCAGATACGGGCGCAAAGGAGCCGCGCGTCTCTCGCGCTCGAGAGGGCAGGAAGAGCTAAAAGCCGCTCGGCCGAGAAGCCGGCCTCGCCTCACAATGGGCCAATCAATAGGGTAATGAGAGGACACTTTATCGAATTATCGATGCGGTCGGCCGGCACCGGACACTTTGCGTACCTCCGCTCCCTCTCTCTCTCTGTCTATCTCGTGGCCTCTCCGCTCTCCTATGTACGTACTCGCCAACATACACTTAGAGCTTTGGACGAAAGCGCCTGCCGCGAGAGCAAAGGCGCTTTTCCGGACTGACTTGTCTCTCTCTCTCTGTGTTAGCGTTTCGCGCGAGCGACGGATAGCCCTCCCTGAGAGCGAAGGAAACGACGGCCCGTATTGTCACTCGCCAAGACAGTCGAGCCCGACACTTTCGCCCGGCCGGTCTCTCTGTCCATCCCGTTGCTTAGATGCTGCTTCGTGTTGAATATAGATATTTTTGGCTTATCGTCGCGTGTGCTCCATGTGGTATTTTTACTGAAGGTTTTGTACGGAAAAATATTTATTTGATGTTTAAAAGTGCGAGTCAAGTCGTTACGGTCAGTTTGTTCCTGTATAATGGTGCATAATCTAATGAAAAGCGGCTGGTCTTTTAATCCCGATGAAAAGTTCAATGTGAAATCTTCTATGAAAGTACGTATAACACATTTAATCAATATTTTTTCCCGGGACTGGTATTAGAGTTCAGATATATATTGTTAGAGAAAGCTCTTAGGAAAGAGAAACTGGTGTTAAAGAAGAAACAAAACATATACAGAACTAGTCAGTCAGTTAAAAGCATGTAAATTGTCATTTAAAAAAACGCTTCTATACGATAGCCGTAAATACAGAACACTGATCACAGAATTTAATAGATCAATCTTATTAACTTTACTATCTCCGCTCGCGAGTAATGTTGTAACTTTCTCTATAAAACCGACGTCTTGAAATTCACTGTATTATCTCTCGGTCTCTCATAAATATTCAAACCTGAAATAAAACTGCTAATCACGCAAACGCCTCATTGGGAAATTAAATTCAACATACACCACCCTCACCTCGCGTAATAAAATTAAAAAAAAATTCATTAATAACCTTCACTTAACCATAAACAAACAAGAATCAAATCTCAAAAGAGCCTGCAACAATAGCGGCATAAATTACACAACACCTCGCCCGCAACAACAACAATAAGAACGATAAAAAGCTTAGCAACAATCCCGCCGTCATAATTAAACGTTGTCAAAATTGAATTATATCGGGACCCGCGCGTGCCCGAGCAAAACAAAGCGACCTCGGTCAGCCTTGAGCCGCGGCGACTTGGCGCGCTCTATATTTTTCTCATTACTCTCGCACACTAGCGCAGCCGCTCGCACATAGCATCATTATAAAAGATAGTCCCTCGAGAAAAATCTAGAGTACCGAGAGTGGGTTTGACAGTACATAGATTACGCGTATATAAACGCACACGGAGAGTCGGGAGCTCGAGTCTATTAGGGACACGGCGGTGGGTAGCCGCTGGAAAAGGAGGCAAAAAATGCACATATTTCAGCTGCCGGCGCACGCGCGCGCGACGCGTATACAAGAGAGAGCAATAATTTATGACTGGCTCTCGATTTCCAGGCGAAGGTGTCGCTCGCTCTTGTACTATCTACCATCGGATCTGGCGCTCTCTCCTCTCCCGGCTCTCTGTGTACACGCATACACGAGGCGTTAGGAAAAATGCCGAAAGTCATTTGCAGCCGGCAGTGCACCTTGCGCGTTTGTCCATTCGGGTAATTGCAACGCGTGCATTCTTATCTCGCTCTCTCTGGCTTCTCCTTTTAGCGTTCACGGACTGTCGCCGATTGAGCAGGCGCGTCAATGCACCCGCTGAATTAAAGTAGCTATCCGAGATATCAGTCTCTCGGCGGGCTCTGAGTTATGGCGGGGAGCCGATATTTAGCGTACGAGCCGCTCGTTACGTGCGAGTGCGCCCCGAAGATAAGCCGGCTCGAAATTCGATTACGCGGATTGCCGCGCTGCGAGTCGAGGTGAAACGCTGCTTGAGTGTATCGGCTCGCGCTCGACGCTTTTGGACTTTTTGGCTGGGAGCCTGTAGAGCTGGCCGGCGCTAAGCTGTATTATTAATTATCGAAGCGCGAGAAAAGGAAAATAAGAGCGGCTTGGAGACACACACTGCGCGCTGCCGGAAGCCTGGGCGATAGTGTACGGCTCTCGGCTTTCAAATAATTCTAAATAAATTGAAATTTATGCGAGCCGGGCCTCTGTCTTTCTTTCGCGCGAGGAAAGTTGATTATTAGAGGCGGAATTAGCCGCTGCTCTTGTTTGAATTCCGCCTAATTGAGAGCGAGGAAAGTTACTGCTTGCTGATGTGTATCCTTGTAAATGTGGAAGTTGACATACTTTTATACGTTGGATTGTTAACTAAGTGCTAAGATGAAATGGGCGGGCTAAGACAAGTGAACAAAACGGTATGTAAAATGAAGAGTATGTTTTATTCGAATCTCTGTCAAAGTATAGAGCTCGGGACGGAGCTGTCAACACTTTGAAGGCTTGATTCAGACTGCCTCCTTCGCCTTCTTGTTCCTCCCTTGTCTCCTCGCGCGCTGTCCCTCTATTTTTTGCCAAACGCCATAAAACATCGGGAAAGCGCACGTCAGGGCATCCAGGTCATCGGG